>JARIHR010000143.1:0-89672 GCA_029281495.1 Mycena filopes
CGACGGGAAAGGACAAACTCGAGCAGAAGACGATCGACTTTGAAAAGCCAGAGGAAGTGCTGCAGGGCGGCAAGTGGGACGTCGTCTTCGTCACCCTTGGAACGACCGCCAAGGCCGCCGGCAGCTCCGAAGCATTCGAGCGTATCGACAGGGAGTCTGTACCCGATGCCACACGACCTGGACCTTGGCTTAACCTCACCGAATAGGTATGTCATCAATGCTGCCCGTGCTGCGAAAGGCAACTACCCGCAGCGGGTGGTTTATGTTTCTGTGAGGGTTCGATTAGGTGCTCTTCTTCACTTGGCTCATTACGCCCTATAGTCTGCAAGCGCAAATCCAAAGTCGCGCTTGCTCTACCCGAGGTGAGAAGGCACAGCACATTTCAGTCAGACAATGAACGCTGTATTTGAAGGAGTAAGGGTCTCACGGAGGAAGGTCTGGCTGGTTAGGATATGCGGACACGATCATCTTCAGGCCCGGACTTCTGACGGATACCGCGAGACCTCAACCTCGAATCGCAGAGACAATCGCTGGGTCGGCCTTCAAAATTTGCCCCTTCCCAACCTCACTAATAAACTGCAAATAGGTATATTACGCCGCTCCTTGCCTATATATTTCCGATATCGAGATCAAGGTGTGTTGTTCGACAAAGTACTTGGGTTTTTCGTGTGACGCGTCGAAAACCAGATCTCCACCCTGGCGAAGAGCATCGCCAAGGCAGGCCAGCTTGGGACGGCTGGCTTGCCTTCGGTAGTTGGTGCTACGCAAGATGGGAAGGATGGGGCACGCTTCACGGTCATCACCAACGCCGGGGCGCTCGCACTCGCGAAGAATTAGGGAGTGGGCGCGTTATGAGTGTGCCGTCCCATCGGGTTGTTGTGGACAACGGGTACCACAAGGCGACGTCTGGCTTGTGTCCTTTTCCCGCCTGGACGAAGTCTAGTTTCCCGGTGTACTAGTCGGCAATTTAGACTCGATGCCGCGAACGGCATGATCTTCGCTGAACAACTCTTCCTGTCAACGGTACTCAGCTCTGGCTGCGCAAACGGGCGTCCATTGCTGCGCGCCATACGAGCGCGTTCGGCGACTTTAACCGCAGTCGACTTTCCGTGAATCCGACGCTTCGAAGAGATAATATCAAAAAAAAAAAAAAAGTCGGAAGAAAAACGACGCGTTCCAACCCGCGTTCACCGTCGAGTCATGGCGGCAAACCGCCCACCTCGAGTTTAAACCGTTTGAACCCTCAAAATGAAGCGAACGTACTGCCTTGTGACTTGGGCTGCCATGTCGGAAGGTGACTGACTCGACCCTGGGTTACGCCCTGGGTTGTCGGACGAAGAGCTGCGCTTCCGCGGCGTCATCAACCTTGGGCGAAATATATTGCTGCGTAACGAGGCACCGCAGCCATGTCGGGAACCTATAAAGACTCACCTCAAGGTCTGGAGAATAACAACAACCTTCGCACCAACTCGAGCAATAAAGCCTATTCTAACACACAAACTCATCCTCCTCTAAAGAACAATGTACTCTGCAAACACCTCCACCACCTCCCTTACCACCGTCTCCTCGCGCGCGCCCCTCACCGGTTCCGCGCCGACGAAAGACTTCCAGGCTGTGTTTGCGAGTCTGCAATCCACCTACGGGTACGCTGCGTCCGCGCCGACCCCCGTGCAGAAGAAGAATAGCTCCTCCACACGGAGTCCGAGCTCTACCCCCGGTCATGCGCGCGTTGACCCCGTCGACAAAGGACTACCAGTCTGCGTTCGCCGACCTCCAGTCCACTTACGGCTTCGGCAGCGCTTGCTCCCATGCCCATCTCCAAGAAGCAGAGCACCCGCACTGCGAAATAATCGGCGAGTCCTCTCTTTCTCAATCCTCGCGACCCAGATACTTACCTCTTTCGCAGATACACCCCAGTTTCCTGGTATCCAATGGCTCTCTCCAAGAGAGGCCACATCTGTGACCCCATCGTGCATGGCTTCGCCTTTACCCAGGCGATTGAAACGACCGGCCTACCTCGCTACCCAGCTCTACCTATATCGTACCAAGAGTGGATGTGGATAGCTTCGTTCATTTATTTCACTATGTGATCCGAGCCTTGCTTACATTTTGATAATGCAATAACTTTTCTCTGTATGACCTCCAGCCATTGGGTCGCCCGCCAGTTCAGAACGTTGGCAGAGCGGCGGTTGATGCCATCACTGCCGCGATCACGCCGTCGACTTGCCCGTACTTATCTGCAACTCTGTATGTTCTCGTGGGCTGAGTACACATATCAGTAACCCACAAACTCAAATTGGCTGTGGGTGGATTCTTGACTGGTCAAACAGGCAAAGGTTGCTTGGGGCTTTCATCGGAACGAATTTTGGTGATGGATGGATGTTGGAGAGGGCTTTCAGATGCCCCCTGGCCCAGCTGGTTAAGGCGCACGACTGTTACGTAATCATGGCAATCGTGAGATCGAGAGTTCAAACCTCTCGGGGGCAGTTCCTTTTGGTTCCTGAGCGTTTTGGATGATTAACAGATGAAATTCGATCTTTTTGATGTTTTTTCGCTTCTTCGGTGGTCGAAACGTCCCCGAATCCTCCAAAGGGCCGCTCAGCGTACAGCCCTGAATCTGGAGCATAATTTCCTTCAACTTTCAAGCGATTTGCATGGGAATTGAGCGAGAAAAAGCAATTACGGCGGTGCTGATGCTTCCCATCACACCGATCACACGAGTGAATTCCTCTGAACTCCCGACGCCAACCTCAACTTTCTGAACCGTACATACGATAGAGGCACATCATCACATGTCGAGGGTAAAATATCAAGCCAAACGGACAAGAACTGGCTGAGGGGGATGGGTCGCAATGACTTTGATATTTTTCCGGTCGCCTCGGCCATTCCTTATTGCGGAGAGAACTTGAGGCGCAGTGCACCCATTCTAGTGCCAATACACACGCCGCACACTCCGCGGCCCAGATATTAGCCCAATCGAAGGTGAATTGAGCGAGTAAACGGGAAAACAAGTGTTCGATCAGCCGGTTAGATGGGGGAGTGAAACAAGCCGGCTATGCGTTTTCAAAAGACTTCTTGTCATAGAAGCTGTGGGAGCACGAGGTATACGCTCGGTGGAAGAGAAGCGAAGGCGAACGGGCAAGAACTGGCCGAGAGGCGACACAAAAAGTAACGAGCTTCGCAATTGATGGGACGGTTGATCGAGATTGCACCGCCACCGTGACTGACAAATTTAAATGCCCTCCAACTCGTTCAACTCGAGGACCTATAGCCGCAAGGCCGTGAAACGGAAAGCGGACTCAAAGCAGCCTACACCAGACCCAAAGCGCAGGAAATGTGATGAAGATTTAGACGGGGAGGTCTCAACAGATGTCGAGGAAGACCCGCCGCCGCGTCCTCGAACCCCGCGCGATCTCTCCCAAATATTCGAGGCATTGACTCCCACCACCTCCACCTCGCCGTCCCCGGGGAAGCTCGCGAAGCGTATGCTTTCCCGCTCCAGGACAGAGTCTTCGATCGCGAGTGCAAGTGCGAGTGGGTCTGGGAGCAAAAATTCAAGCAAAAGCAGTATATTTCGCACCCCCTCGCTGCCAGACGCCTTCCCGCCACCAAATGCGCCCTCGAGCCCCACTAGCAAACCCCCGCCTGCCGAGACCAAGCAATCCCCGCTCCCTCGACCCAAGATTTCCGGTCGAACATATGCTGGAAATTCACGGTCCTTCCTCGTCCCCATCCCTATCAACCCCGGCTCCTTGGAACAGCTCCAGGAGGAGCTCGACGACGAGTTTGCGTCGCGCGAATCATACACGTCCCTGCGCACGCGGTGGGGTGTAGACGAATCCGAAGATGACCCATATGCGTATGGATCCCCGACGCGGTCTGGTTCCAATGTCCCGACCCCGAATCCTTCACCGTCAAAGGGCGGGAAAGGCAAGGGGAAGGCGCGACCAGAGCCTGTCCCTTTGCCAAACGGCATGATGAATCCTTTGAAGAGTATCACGGAATTGCGGAACCAAGGCGAGAGCCGTCGATTTTTAGACGAGGTGGGTTATCTATGGGAAGGGTTGGATAAATCGGGAGGATTGGGTCTACGGCGCGCCAGGTCCGTCGCCTTCAAATTTCCTTTGTTCACTGGCTGACTTTTCTTCCAGTGCACTTGAAATAACCACGAAACTATGCGAGTCGGAGTTTGCGCGCAAGGCCAAAGCCTCTGATTTCATCGGACCGACTTGGGATCTCCTACGGACGGCAGGCGGGGGCCAAGACGAGGACAGGGTGAGTGGCTCGGTTGTCGAGTAGCTTCCCTTGTCTTACCTAGACTGCAGATTATGGACATTCTGCTCGTGTTTTTCGCTGCACTCGTTGCGCGCGATCCCGCGTCCCTTTCCGATCTAGCCCAACGGCCTTCATCATCCTTTACTTCGACTCTATTTTCCATCCTGGCAACTTCATCATCGTCCGTCGACCCCTTGACCTGTATCTCGGATGCAACTCAACTACGGAAGCTCGGTTTCCCGAAGAAGGATCAAAATTTCGTCCGTATTACCTGGCTGGAAGTTGTAATGTATCGCTGACGACCTTGTTAGCTCACTACGATCCACACAGTCATCTCCTCGTCGTCCCTCTTCCCCCGTTCAACCAAACTGTCAACCTCACTTCTGACCTCACACACTCTAACCACTCTCCCCCCGTCCTCGCTCGCCCCAACCCCTGCCAACCTCAAGGCGCTCCTTGCATCCGTGAGACACCACCTGTCCCCCCTTATGGCCTCGCCAATGTCGACGTTTATGACCACGTCGCTGTACAACGACCCGCACGTCGATTTCCCTCACATCCACAACGCGCTCTCGCTCATCGACACGTATCTCCTGGCCGGCTGGTCTCCACAGCTCGAGGACGATCTTTCAGCGAATCAGCAGGAACTCGAAGATGCACGAGATACCTGGCTTCCCGAAGGGCTCGTCGCGCTCGGCGTGTACATGGAGGCTGGGAACCGACGAGAGAAGAGCAGCGGTCCGCGATTTCTCTCTCCTCAACTGCTCATTAATCAAACAATCGGTCTGCAGATAAGACGCGGGAATGCTCCCTTGTGAACCTGCGGCTCCTGGTCGGGATGACGCACTCGGACAAGATTTGGTGCTCCAAGTTGACAAAGAGCGAGTTTTGCTTTGGGTTTATCCTGCGAGCTATTTTACGAGGGCATGAGGCGAGGCTGGGGAAGACTATCAAGGAGGAAGAGACCAATGTTAATGGCAAGGTTAAGAAGGAGGGGGGCGAGGCAGGGGCGAAGGGGGATGGAAAGCGAAACGGGAAGAAGGCGGTCAAGGTGGAGGAAGTCGTCAAGAAGGAGGAAGATTCGGATGCAGAGTCTGAGGGTGGCGGGTCCGACCCGGCGGAGGAGGCGCTGGATACGCTTTGTCTTGCCCTCGGCTTGCTGACGAACTTGGTGCAAGTAGATGATGCAGTCAAGGACACCCTCCGTGAGACTTGTGCGTTTTCCACTTGTGTTTTCTCTTTCGCTTTATTCACGCTATCTCACAGACGTCTCCTCGCATTGTACGCTCCCCAAGTGCCTTACTGCGTGCAGGTGCGCGAAGCAGAAGACAGCATTGGAGGCGCTGGCGCGCGTATACGAGCAACTGCTCCCCAGGCCCATCTCGCCCAACGTGAAGCGCGAGTCTTCGCCCGAGCCCACGGACGCCACCGTCCTGCTTGCCGCGGAAGAGTCGCGCCTTCTCCTTTCGCACCTCTCCCTGCTCTTCGGGCTGCTCATGCTGGACAACCCCGACAATCACCGCGCGCTGCTTGCGCTCTTGCCCAAGCCGCCGGGCAACCAGTATGAGGGTGACGCCGCGAAGATGGACGTATTGGTTACGCAGGCGCGGGAGTTTGTGTATATCTACTCTGGGGCTGAAGGTGCGGAGGCGACTGAGGAGGGGGAGGGGGTGCGGACTGTGCTGCGGTTTATGGAGGCACTGAGGGAGCGGTAGTGTGCTGGGTTTTCTTTTACGACATTTACGACGGCTCTCTTATCGGTAATTCATGGTGAATACATAGTTAGATCTAACTGTAATGCATTGTATATTTTTCTGTATTTCTGTGCGCAGAGGCGAAAATAGTGGCAGTGCTCTCAAGCTTAGTCATCATTCCTAAACTGGACTTGCAACTCGACGTCCATTGTCCCTGTTTCTCCCTCCTGCCACTACGAAATGCCAGCTGCACGGACGTCCAAGCGCGGGAAGAAGGCGGCGCCGAAGAAGAAGGCTGTAGAGGAGGAGATGGAGGAGGTTGAGCAGGAGCAGGAGCAGCAGGAGCCGGAGCAGGCACAACCAGAAGCCGCAAGCACGAGTGCAGCACCGTCAATACCAGAACCAGAGGCAGCTCCGGACGATACCATGACTGGCGACGCACCGGAGCCCGAGTCCTCCAACCCCGCTGCACCAACTCTGACAATGGAAGAACGCAAAGCGAAAATGAATGCACTACGACAAAAGCGCGCGGCGTCGCACAAGGCCAACCGGGCCTCCCTGATAGAAGAGTCTGCCAAGGCACAGACGACTGCGCGCGATGCGGCGCGGTTAGAGAAGCAGCGGAAGCTGGCGGAGGTGTTGAGGGCAAAGGCAGATTTGGGTGAGGAGGAGGTGGAGCGGGCGAAGAATTGGGAGTGGACAGTCGAGGAGAATGAGGAATGGGAGCGGAAGAAGAGACGGAAGGAGAGGAGGGCGGATTTTGAGTTTCATGGTGGGTGCTTTGCGCGTCCATATTAATCGAAAGCTAACGAGGGACGAACAGATGATGCACACGCGGCGCGGCGGCGGTATAAGAAGGACTTGGACCAAATCAAGCCCGACCTGGCGGCGTATAACCGCCAGAAGGAGCTTGCGATGGGGATGGCGCCGGGCACGCTGACGGCGTTCAATCCCAATGCGTCTTCGTCTAGGGTATGACTCTCTTTGGACTCCACTATGACTGAAACTGACACTGGTGCGCTGTAGATGATACCCACGGCGGCAGAGCAGCGGATTGCGGCGGAGAATCTCTACCGAGACGCCAACACGCTTATATATGGGGACAACAAGCCGAGCGAGGACGCGATTGACAAGATGGTTGGGAAGATGAACCGAGAGTGGGTGTTTTCCCGTGCGGTATTTTGGTGTATGCTGACCTTTCCGCAGCATCGACAAGAAGAGCAGGTTCTCGCGCAAGAGGCCGAACGAGGAGGAGGGCGATATCACGTATATCAACGAGCACAACAGGGTGTTCAACAAGAAGATCGCGCGGTACTACGACAAGTATACGGCGGAGATTCGGGCCAGCTTTGAGCGGGGAACGGCGCTGTGAATGTAATAATGCAGTAGTGTATATTTAAAGGGGAATGCCGATCATTGTGACTTCCTTACAACGGCTCTGAGTGTGCACCGGCGCCGCACTGTCCTCCATGTCGACGGCCGCCATGTCTGCTGGCCGCCCCCTCACCCCCGTCGACCGCGACCTCCAGGACCTGTACGACCAGGTCCTCGCCGGCTTCTCCGACGGGCCAGTCGACGTTGAAATCGATAACATTTATTCCGTGTACACCGACTCGGAGGCGTCCCCAACATCTGCCTCGTCCCCGAGCACGCCATGTGTGTCAGTTTCTAATGGAGAATGAGCGCGAATTGACTGAGTGGCGAACAGACGGGGAAGGTTACTATGCCCTCCCGCACAAGAAGGGCCAGCGCCCATCCACAGGCAGCTCTGTCCGTCGCCTCCCCCCGACACCGTCCTCCCCGTCCTCCTCAATCAGCATCCCCATGCCCGAGCCGGACCTCTACGACGCCGGCGCACCTTCCCCACGCCCCAGCGTCGACTCGTACCCCTCCGACCTCCTCCGCCAAGCAACAACGGGCAGTATGCGCCGTCTGCCGTCTGCACCTGCGCGCACCAGCGCCGCGCGTCCCACAACCGGCTCGTCCGCCTCTGGCCATTACGGCGGCATGTCTCGCGCCGCGTCCGTCCGTCCACCTGGCGCGGGTGCGCCATACGACCCCCACCCCAATGGCCACCTCGCGGACAGCCAGCAGTTCTCCCTCACTTCCGCGTGTGAGTCTGGTCTCTATTCTTATTGACTCTGGACCGTCGGGGCTCACTTCTCGCAGATAACGATCCGCCCTACCAGTCCCTCAGCCGCAACACCTCCGCCAACAGCACGGGCGCACCCACCGCCTACCGCGCCCCGCCAGAAACGGACCAATACCTCTCCGCCGGACCCAGCGCCATGGAGCGCCACCCAAGCGAGATGCTCCGCGACCTCGCAAGTTACGCCCCCCGCGGGCCGCTCGAGCTCCACGACGACGTCGAGGACGCGTACTGGGAGGAAGATGAGGAGGAGGACGAAACGCGTTTTGTCAACTTTTCCTTGCTTTCCCACATAGCTGTCCAGCTGCGCGATAAGGTGCCCCGCGGCACTCATGTGAAAGGCAGCATCCCGTACCCGCGCGCGTTCACTGGCAAGGATATCGTTGGCACGATCCAGACGCAGATACAGCGCGAACTCGCGGTCAACCACGGCATTTCGACCAGCGATCGACGGGCGGCGCTGCAGGTGGCGCGCAGTCTGCAGAGTCAACTGTTCTTCTACGAGGTCGAATGGGGCGGGCGGGTGTTGCAGGACGGCGTGGAGGAGGTTTACATGTTCTTGGACGATCAGGAGGGCCCGAGCGATGCTGCGCCCGAGCGCGAGGAGCTGCCCACCGGTGTTGTGACGATGCTAACCAAGTGCTACTCACCCAGCTGTGGCGACGAGACGCCGTGCTACTCGTACGGTTGTCCGCGGCGGGTGTGTTCCACCTGCATTATTACTACCACTACAGCTCATATCATGTACAGGGCAACTCGTTCGCCGCCGCGACCACGCCCGGCCCCACGGAGACCCCGGTCTTGCCGTCGCGCGAAGAATGGCCGCACACCGTCCCCAAAGAGGTGCTCACGCAGCTCCCCGCGAGCGAGATCAACCGGCAGACGATCATACACAAGCTCATCAGTAAAGAGGACCAGTACGTGCAGGACCTCGACACCGTCGAGACCGTCTTCCTCAAGCCGCTGCGCACGGCCATCCCGCCTGTTATTCCACTCGATCGGCTCGAGGACTTTATCGACGAGGTGTTTGGAAATATATTGGATTTGAGGGAGTGTAATCGAAGGTTACTTGAGGTGATGTATGTGCGGCAGAGGGAGCAAGCGCCGGTTATACAGCGGATTGGTGCGTGAGCCGTGGGTGGGACTGAACAAGGGCTAATGAGTGCGCAGGGGACGTGTTCCTCGCGGCGGCGACGGAGTTTAGACTGGCGTATCCGATTTATATCGGGCACCACCCGTTGGCAGAGAAGCGCCTCAAGGAGGAGATGGACGCGAACCCCGAGTTTCGGATATTCCTCGAGGTACGCGCCGCGATTCACCCACTATTGTAATATCTAAGTTTTTTTTGTTCCCGCAGCACTGCTCTCGCCAAGCGTCTCGCGCGGGCGACACCATGCGCCTCGACCTCAAACACTTTCTCAACCGGCCCGCAGAGCATCTGCAAAAGTACCCCCGTCCTGCTCGAGGCGATTTTCCACGAGACCGCCGAGGGAAATCCGGACGCGGATTACCTCATGGAGGCCGTCGGGGCAATCAAGAATTTGCAGAGCGTTGCGCAGCTGCGGACGTTCCAGACCGCCATGGGCAAGGGGACCCCGGGCAAGTGGGAGTGGCACGATCTTGTGGCGCCCGAGGTGCGCAAGGCGATGCCGAAGGAGGAGCAGAAGCGACAGTCGATTATATTCGAGCTGATCAAGGGTGAGATGGCGTATGTAAAGGATTTGGAGAATATCCAGAATGTGAGCGGTCTCGCCTCCCATCCTGATAGCACGCTAACGCTCTGCCGAAGATGTATATCCTTCCCCTCCGCGCAGCACGCCCGCCCATCATGGCGCCCGAGCGCCTGGAACAGTTCATCACGGACGTGTTCCACAATTTCGCGGACCTGCACGCGCACCACCTCAAGCTCGTTGACAAGTTCCACGAGATTCAACGCGAGCAGCACCCAGTGATTCGGAGCGTTACAGCGGCCATGTTCGACGCGGCACTCAACTTCCGCGACGTGTATATGGAGTATATCCCCAACTACCCGATTGCGGCCTACCGGATCGACGATGAGATGGCGAATAATTTGGATTTCAAGAATTTTGTGGATGTGCGTTGCGTCTTGTCTCTACTTTTCCCTGTGATTGAATTTGATGCAGCAATGTGTACGGCATCCGGACGCGCATCGGCTGGACATGAAGAATTTTATCAATCGACCAATTCCACGGTTGTTGCGATACGAATTGTTGTTGAAGGGGGTGTTGGACGAGACGCCGACGACGCATGATGATCGGAAGGAGATTCCCCAGGTGCTGGAGGTCATCAAGGCGCTCGGGAAGGATACGGAGCCGGGGGTTGTGTCGGCGAAGCAGAAGGTGGAGCTGTGGCGGTATAATTCGAACTTGGTGTTCAAGCCCGGGGAGGCGATCGTGCGTGTTTGGATTGTTTGAAGGCGGGGCGAAACTGATCGGATGCGTGGCCAGGACATGGACCTGCTCGACGAGAACCGGTCCTTGATTTATGCCGGCAAGGTTATTCGCCAGCCGGATAATACGATCCCGTCGTTGGAATGGAGTGGCTGGAGCGAGCTGTTTGTAGTGTTGTTTGATAATTATGGTAAGCGCCTCAACCGCCTGGTTCTCAGTAATGTACTCAACTCGCGGATAGTGGTGATGACGAAGCCCAAGGAGAAGGACGGGGTCACCAAGTACCATGTTAATCGACGGGTGAGTCCCTTTGCGATACCCCACTGAGCATGAATACCAACACGCATCCAGCCGATTCCATTAGATCTACTGACGCTTGTGAACTTCACTGATCAACCGACACAACGCGGTGCCGGTCTGCTCCGCAATCTGCGCGGCGAGCGGCACGACCCCAACGGCACTCTCGCCTCCTCCGCCACACCAGAAAGCGCCGGCGACTCGCGCGCTGTCTACCCGTGGACGATCCACCACAACGGGCGCTTGGGCGGCGCGCACATCTTGTTTTCCGAGTCAGCGCAGGCGCGGTCGGAGTGGAAGCAGAAGCTCGAGGAGGCACTGGGCATCCGCAAGGTCGTGCAGGAGTCGAATCGGGTGTTTGAGGTGGAGACGTTGAGCGCGGATACGTTTTTGGTGCCGTCGGTCCAGATCGGGCCCGCGTCGCCGCAGTGGAATCAGGACACGTCGTTTACGGGCAAGGTCACTTGCTCCGTGCCGTTTAGTGCGTGTTTTCGTTGTTTTGAGCGCAGAGGATACTTATGGTACTGTAGATACGTCGGACGGACGCGGTTTGGTCGCGATTGGATGCGCGGAGGGCGTGTGGATTGGTTTCCGTCATGATCCCAGGTGTACGTATCGTGGTTTCCTCGTCTGCTTATTCTAATCTGTTGACAGCTATGCGCCGCGTTCTGCATCTCAAAATGGTGACCCAGTGCGCGATGCTGGAGGAGTTTGGCATCTTCCTCGTCTTAGCCGACAAGGTGCGTGTGTGGCCATTTTATCGACCAAGCGTGTCTCACAGCCACCTAGTCCCTGTTTGCATACCACATTGAGGCGTTGGTGCCCTCGTCGCCAGGACAGGGCACCCATGCCTCGCAGGTTCCACAAAAGCTGAATGGGACCAAGGACGTGCATTTCTTCAGCGTCGGGACCCTTCACAACCGCACGCTCGTCATCTACATGAAGAAGAAGGGGGTATGTACTTACTCGCGTCCTTGCGTTTCAACTGCTGATCTTTGCTCAGCTGGACAGCATTTTCCGCGTCCTGGAGCCTGTGGGAGACAAAATCAACGAAAAGGTCAAGGCCCCTGCTGGCTTTGGCTCGCGTCTCGGCTTCCGGTCGACTAAATCGGAGTGGTTCCGGATTTACCGAGTATGTGGCATTGCTGTTCGATTGACCAACAACTAATCTCATCTTGAATAGGACTTTTTCTTGCCATCCGAATCTTTCGATCTGTACTTCCTCAAGGCGAAGATCGTCATCCTTTGCACAAAGGGCTTTGAGATTATGGACCTGAACGAGTGCGTCGTGGCTTGTACTAATGCATCGTCCTCTCTTAACACCTTTGCAGCTTTAAAAGTGTTACCATCCCACTGCGGGATGATGCTAGACTTGCCCCATTGTCCAAGCGGTGCGACGCATGTCGACCCATCGGAATGTTCCGGTCGGACGGAGACGGATTCCTCTTGTGCTACAACGGTACGTTGCCCGCGTCAACAGCCCACTCTGCCATCTCACGCGTTCATAGAATTCGGGGTTTACGTTGACAAACACGGAGAGCCTCGACGCGGCAACACGACCATCGAGTGGGAAGGCAACGCCGAGAGGGTCGCCCTGCACGCACCGTACATTCTCCTTTTCGACTCTCGGTTCATCGAAATCCGAAATATCGAGACTGGACGCTTGGCACAAATCATTCCTGGCAACGACATCCGTTGTTTGTGGGATGGGCGAGGTGTTGGCTCGAGTATCGTCGCAACACCGGCCGCTGACGGAGAGCCGACGGTTCAAGACGCACAGGTGCACGCCGTCATGAATGGCGTGGACCAGACGCAACCCGGAAGCCGGCCTTCGCGGGCTGTTGCACAGCACGTCTTTGAGCTCATCCCGACCATCCCGCTCTTCTTGCCAGAGCCGCCAATCTCTAGTAACGGATCTCAGTCTGCTCCCCAATCGCAGTACATGAGCCGGAATTCGTCCTACTCTCCCCCACCCTTATCACCCACCCGCGGCTCTGGATCTAGTTGGCGATGAGCATGTAATGAAATGTACAATATACCTTATGCACGTCGTAGTTTTGTATATCGTATCGAAGGACATTGAATGGAATATGACTGAATATGCCGAGGTCAGGTTTCCGGCCCTTGTTCTTTCCTTCAGCTGACCACCTTTCATTCAAAAGAGCGCGAAGTTCAACGCTTACCTTGAGACATGGCCAAATGTGAGCCGTTTGACCAAGAACTTCACTCAAAAGGTCGTCCTGTCAGGAATCGTTGACGAGCCTTCTACGATGATCGGCGCAGCGTTACTTTGGGTCAATTGTCTCTTCTGGGAAAGGTGGCTAAGATGTCCGAGCGATTCCTGCCGTTCTTCGAATGTCTGGTCAAAATCTCCTTAATAGGCAGAGGAGGAGGTGTTGTTTGGGGTTGTGTTGGGTACGCGTCACCTTGACTTCCACCATGGCAAACGACAAAGACGCTCTCGTTTCGATGGGTTTCGACGTGGCTCGTGTGGAGTGGGCACTAAAGGCGACGGGCAATCGCGGTTTGCAACCCGCCATGGATCACTTGTTCGCGCACGAGGGTCAGCCGATTCCCGACCTCAGCGCCGTATCAGAGTCCACGTCGCGTCCGGCGCGCGATGCGATGGACGTGGATGACGACGAAGACGCCGAAGCCCTGAAGAGCTTGGGACTCAAAGCCAACGATGTCGAGGCGAAGAGCATCAAGTGTTCTGAGTGCGGCAAAATATTCCGCAATACAGCAGTGGCTCAGTTCCACGCGGAGAAGTCTGGCCACCAGGAGTTCGAAGAATCGACGGAGGAGGCGAGTGGCGCACTGCATCTTCCTTTCTCGCGCCGCTTAACTCGCGTTTTACAGATCAAACCGTTGACTGAAGAGGAGAAGAAGGCGAAGGTCACCCTCTCCGTTCAGCCCTCTTTCCCACTCTGACCCAGATTCGTCGCCAGCTGGCTGATTTGCGGCAGAAGATGATTGAGAAACGCGAGAAGAAGGCAATTGAAGACGCGAAAGAGCAGAAAATCAGTGAGACGATCCGAAGGAAGGCTGGAAAGGTTTGCGCTATTGTGCTTTTGCTGTCACGGTCTCATCCCCACCCAGGACATGGGTCAAATCAAAGAGGATATGGAGAAACGGCAGGCGTTGAAAGAAGCTGAACAGAAGAAGAAGGGTCCGCTACTCCTCATTTCATCCCGCCCCGGGAACCTGACGCACTGTTCCCCAGATAAGATTGATGATGCACGGGCCAAGGCCGCAATCAAGGCTCAAATCGAAGCTGACAAGAAAGCGCGCGCCGAGAAATTCGCCCGCGAAAAGGCGCTCCGGCACGGAGAACAAATCGTCGATGCTCCCGCTGCGGCTCCTGCTCCCTCTACCTCCGCTGCTCCTGCGAGTGGGGTCGCCGGGAAGGACTTCAAGGAGACTCGACTCCAGATTCGTATGTCTACCGGCGGTCAGCCTTATACCACCACTCTTTCCAGCGATGCGCGTACGTTGAACGTATCCCATCCCGCATACCCTATCTGAATCTTCTCTTCCAACAGCGCTGCGGGAAGTGGCCGAGTTCTTGGCGGGTCAATCTTTGACAGTTGATGTGGAGACCATTTCTTTCGCGCAACATTTCCCGAGGTAAATTCGCTCCTCCGCTTCTTGCGCTGCATATTCAAGATTATTCTCAGGAAAGCATTCTCCAAGTCGGACTTTTCCAAAAGTCTACGGGAGCTTGGGCTCACGCCGTCCGCTGTACGTCCCTTGCGCGCCCCTGGTGATCTTCCGCTGAATCTTTCACAGGTGCTTATTGCTACTCCTCCTTGAAATATCCAAGTGTAAAACAATGTATATTATTCCAACTGCAATGCTCTTCCGCAGGCCGCTGCAATCTAGACGTATTCATAGATGGTGATCTCGGCAGTTGCAGTTCCTACCGCAATCTTCCCCTCCTGCTCTTCGATTGCAATCCTAACCCAACCGTCATCTTCTCGTACATGATACACCATCGACGCGGTGGCGGTCGCAGTTTGATCGTTCAAGGCGACTGTTGGTTCTCCAGGCTCGATAGTTGTAAAAAGAGTCCCGGCAAGTCTTTGCCCCTCCTCCGCATGATCAAAGTAATCCTCTGTATGCGAATCGATCCATAGCGCTGTTCCGTACGATCCCAGCACCATATCCCAGCGCGCAAACAGTCGAATGGGGGAGGCGAAGGTGCGAATCAACACGGCCTCCGGAAGATATGGCTTGTTGTTAGCGTCAATGGCGTCTCGTGGGTTGTAGGATCCGTCGGGTGGCAGCACGTAGTGGTGAAGTGCGTTGACCGGCCATGGGAAAAGACTCGCATAACGGACCAGAATATTAATCGGAGGGTCTACGCCCCGAGCTGCAGCCTCCCAGGAGGGCTGATATGCCAGAGACACGCTGTCAACGCGCCATTGCCACGCATATGCGCATGTGGGCTCGAGAATGTGGTCGGCGGATCCGTCACGGAAGGAACAGAGTGAATAAAACTCGAGTGTAAGGGTTCGTACAACCACCGCGTATTTATCGCTGAGCAGTGCGTCGATACAATCTTTTTGCTGGAGTAAACATCAGTACTAAAGTCATGGTGAACTAGCGTGTGTAGACTTACCACGGCGTAGGCTGGGTTTCGGAGTTCCACGTGTAAATCCGGCTTGTCAATGGTTCGTAAATTTATACGAGCGTCGCCCAATTTGGTGAGGAGTGTCGAGCCGCTGAATACGTGCAGGCTGTCTGGCACATTATCGAGTACATGCAGCGTGATGAATGCAGAGTCTGGGTTGCTGCCGCCAGAAAGATCTAGTCCCAAGATTTCTATGCCGCTGGATGGGAGTTACATACACCCCCCATGAAATGGTGCGAGGGTGCGCTCACATTGGAGATCTCAGCGCTAAAACTGCAGCAGGTGAAGACTCGGTATTTATGCGGTAGCCCCGAAAGTCGGAGAGTGAGCGCTGTGCAACACAACTGGAATCCCTCAAGTCCCAGCATTGCAAGGTGAACAGTCTCTGTCCCCCTGTTGTCAACGCAAGGGATATCAACCACCGGTTTCCTCTTCCAGGTAAAAACCCGACGGATACGATCTGGGTTTGCGGCTGGTGTACGGTTTTGAACGTCGTACGGTGTCTTGGGACGGGGGAGGGCGATATCCAATTTTTGCGCAGGCGCAACGCGTCGGAAAGGCATATTTCAAGTTCCTTCGAGGTGAGCGCGTCGAGATTCCGTCCCTCCAGACGGGGGACGGGGATGTTGCGTTGTATAACTTCGCTTTGTATCAGTTCATACCACACCTATGAACAAGAGTTGATGCTGATACTGAGCAGGTCAAGAGAGACGACTCGTACGCTTCGGAGTTGAGTGATTTCCAGGAAATCCTTGCATGTCTGGTGGCGCAAGATAGTGTGAGATTTATGAATATGAGGTCGGAGGTTGCGAATACCTGTCGCAACCTCATCAGGTCCTGGACGCCAATGTACTTCAAAATGACGAGGATTATATCGGTGGGGAGCACGGGGATCGCCATTCGAGCATATGTGAAGCAGCAGAGAGCGGTCCTGGGTACGGCGTTCTCTCGTTACGCAAGTTCAGGTAAGAATGCAGTACCGAGGCGGGGTTTATGGAAGTTGAATCGGAGGCAGAGGCCATCTCCAGGCCAATCCGGGTTTTATCGACCAAAGGGTCTCCTGGAAACCGTGCAATTGGTCAGAGAAAAGTACGAAGGGAGCGGATATCGGCAAGGCGGCCCGAAAGGCGTAGATCTATCCCTTTCCAATCGGCTTTTTTGACTCGCAGAAGCAGGAAGCAAGAAGGTGCCTGGCGAACCCTCTCGCAATCGCCGTCTCACAGGCCGAGGAATGGCTGGGATTAGATAACTGCTGCTTGCTGCAGGGCACACAAGGGTAAAATGAGGAGTAGGGTCAATCAAGACCGCCAATGGCCTCCAACGATTTCAAATACCTTTAAGGTCATGGTGGCGAGACGTAGCGAAGACTGATCCGGTTCAACAGAACGCGAACCCCATCTGGAAAACACACCCTCCCTAGGTAGCTCTCAATAGTCTTGAGTAGGCTTATAGAGCCATAGTTACCCCCCCCTTCTATCACAGTCGACATAGATTGGCTTGTCTACGGGTAGAGCTCGCGTAGACCTCCATAGACTCGGCGTTAAACCACGTGAGCTGCTTCCGCCGCCAATTATGATTCGGATGGCGGCGTTGCTCGCAGCTCCCTCCCGTTCCCCCCTTCCTTTCATTCACCAAAAGAATGCAGAAAAGTGAGTGAATTCAAGTTCTACAGTTACTGTATGTAAGTTACGGCCTAAATATTGCCGACTCGCGGCCCCGGGGGTTGCCCGGGGGGTTAGAATAAAGTCGAACATTGGTACTAGTATAGTCGGGAGTCCAGATCCAGAAAAGGCTTTGAGGATTTTGACGAGTGCGCTTGATGCACGAGATGGTATTTTGAGGGGGGGAAGCAGTCTCGAGAGTTTTGTGACGCTTGCGAGTTGAGTTGATGTCGTCTTGAATATCGATGAATTGAGGCTTGCAAATGGGTTGAGTTGTATTGAGAGGTCCATTGGAGGTCCTAGTGGGACTTGAGGGAGGAGGGGAGTCGTGATTGGGGACTTAGAGAAAGAATAGCGCTGAGAGACGATGGTGGGGGGAAGAAAGGGCAACGACATGATCTTGATGGAGTCCGATATTTAAGTCAGCCGGCTGGACTCGGAGAGTGTCATGGCGGTCAGATGCACAGCAAGCAAGATCGGATATAGGAGCGAAGAGTCTCGGTAGAGTGAGATAGAGTGGGGAGGAATATGTAGACTCACAAGTCTATGGAGACCGGGAATGTCTATCAGGATCTACCTCGCAACATCAAATCTATCGGCACCTATCGAGACGCCGGCACTCTATCCAGCCGAACCCACATCTATCACAGAAAAACGCGTTTCCAGATGCCGCGACCTCCTGGATTTCGTATGTTTATTCATCTAGCTCGGCAGGGCCACGAAAGGATCGGACTTCGTCGGAGAACAAGCTCTATGTCAGGAAACCTTCGAACCGTGGAGGGCCTAGGACGCCTACATGCTCACACCGCAGATGCAGGGCGAGAGATGAATCGCGCTTCCAGTCACATGAGATCCGTATTTTCGCTTATGTCTGAGAAGGTGAGCGGCTGCTGTTCGATCGTAAATGAAACAAGTTGCATGTTGTGGAGGTTGAGTGCAAAGGGACGCAAGCTGCAAGACGCAGCATAAGCACGAGGAAAATCGCGTGGAAACTTCGCCAAGTCGAAGAATTGTGCGGCAGAGCGCGAAAGGAAAGTGTAGAGAAGAACGGATGAACCATTGGGTGTTTGGAGTTAAATGACGAGTAAAGTCGACGACGCATGTGTCAAGTCGCGCTATCGGGATTTGGAAGGTTGGCTCTGACGAAGAGGCTGGTCGTCCAGCAGGGTATAACCAGTGCTGTTGAGTGTGAGTTGCTTGTAAAAGACTATGCGGGGTCTGAGTTGCATTCCCTGTCTTGTACCACACCTCCAAATCGACTCTCTGTTCAACATCGCGTTGAGTGGACGAAGGGCGGAAGATCTGGTGCTGGAACCGAATGGCTTTCAAGGCTAACATTCGTGATGAACAGGCAAAGGACGGACTCGTGATGGAAATACAAGTCAAGGACGGACTCGTGAAGCCCTACATGCAGATAACGGCGTCTAAACCGTCAGGATTCATGCACTGGTGAGTCGGGTGAATCGCCGATGTGAGTCCGAGATGCGGGTTCTCAGACGGTATTTGACCGTCAAAGTAGCTGAGGCTAAAGGAAAGGATGAACAGAATGCATATTGAGCGAAAGAAAGGAACTCACCGAGTACTTATGCTCCTCCTTGTCGAACGACTGCCCATAGAAACGCTCGCGTGAGAAGGATATCAACGAAGATAGTCTGCCCCTATTTCACTTGCGAGCATCCAAATCCTGGAAGGAGCAGTCCCCAGGCTCAACCTTACGTTCACAGTAAGTTGCATAGCGTGATTTCTACGTCAGCAGGTGCGGGAGGGGTGGAGTAGGAACCGCAAACGACGACGGTAAAGGGCAAACGGAGTACGAGGGTTGAACTTCTGGACGGTCGCGTGAGCAGTCATGGTCCAGGACAGTGAACGAGAGATATTCTCAGGAGACGCAATCATTGGGTTTGGCCCGAGACAGACAACTTCGACGCGAGGTTGTTGTTTGGGTTTAAGGAAAAGCGAGTCGTGACACGTGACACGTCACACTCAACATGGACGAATTGCCTGTCGAGCTCGAGTCGAGCCATTCACGAAAGGGCAGATCGCAAGTGAAAACCGTGGTTTTCATAAGTTAAAAAGATTCTAGACTACAAATAAATAATGAGCAGTGCGATTAGAACGACC
This sequence comes from Mycena filopes, assembly GCA_029281495.1. Lineage (NCBI taxonomy): Eukaryota > Fungi > Basidiomycota > Agaricomycetes > Agaricales > Mycenaceae > Mycena > Mycena filopes. The sequence goes on from JARIHR010000143.1 coordinate 19,242, forward strand.
CGTGTATGGCCGCGATTCCGAATTGGTTGTAGGTATGTATGCAAGAGGGTCCGTTTCAACGCAAGCCAACCAAAATCAACGCCCCGGCTTGCGCATGCCAGTTCCGATCCCCATCCCCACGCGCACAAGCGTCTCAAGTGAGGCCTTACCGTTGACGAGCAAGTCCTCATCCCACTCGACGACATCTTTCTCAAATAGCAGTACGATGGTGGAACCACCTGCGAGAGCCGTTCAGACGAGGAGAGAGATACGGCAGTCAGATAGCACCCACCAAACGCGAAGTACCCAAACTCCTGTCCGCGCTTTACGGTCTCGCCTTCCTTGACCGTTGTCTCAATACTGCCGACCATCATCGCCCCCACGCACACGGCCATCACACGCCCGAACTGAGGGCTGTCGATGGGGACGATTTTGCGCGCGTTCTCGCCGTACACATCTAGTGCCGTCCGAATGGCCTGGGGCTAAAGGTGGTTTTCTTAATATGTACCGTAGACGAGCACTTAAGATACTCACGTTGACGGTATAGTACTCTCCGGCGATGTAGGTCATGTTCCCGATGGTACCATCGACGGGCGAGTGGAAGCGGTGATAATCCTGCGGGGCGAGCCGGAAGATCGCGAGTGCGCCACCACTGTATCGCTCTGCCTCGTGCTTGTAGGCCTCACCGAGCAGCCGCCCAACAGTGAACTCGCGGCCTTTGATCCACAGTCGCGTCGCTTCCGTGACAGACTCGAATGCAAGGAAACGCGAGTCAGCCGCGCTGACCAAGCGGTACGGGTCGTCTGGCTGCTCTATGGGGCGAGCAGAGGGCTTGAGTTTGCTGTCTAGAAGTCAATGCCAGGCCTCGTAAAAAGCGACAAAGACTCACCGGTAGAAGAATTGATTGAATGTTTCTAGCCGAGGGATCAGTGGATTAAAAAAATCGAATCGAATCAAACGGCATACTGAAGGAGCTCAATGGATCCTGAATCTCTTCGACCTTGAGTTTATGAAACTCGATAAAGGTTGGAATATCGCGGGCCGACTCAGGAGAGTCGTACTTGACACCCTGCTTGATAGAAAGAGACTTGAGGAGTCGGCGAGCTACATATTGTTAGATCGGACCGAGTGACAGGATAACAAAGGCACTTACCACGTCCGCCCTCCATCCGACTCTTCATTCCCTGGAGTAAAAGGTGAATAAGATGATCCAGAGAAACGGCATGGGCCAACGGACTTTGTATAAGAGCCGGATACCCAAGCGTACATACACCTGCATCTTCTCCTCCTCCAGCTGTCCCGTCAACCGATTCTGCACAATGATGTTCGCCGAATTCTATTTTGTTCATCAAGATCATGACATTCACGCCAAAGGCGACTTCGACTCACCGCTCCTAGCCTATAGTCCCCACTCGAAATCTTCCCAATGATCTTCGTGTACCACTTCCTCTGCGCCTGACTTGCCGTCACGAAATTACCAACCACGATTCGGTCAACGATATTCCAATCCTGGCTCGCACACACCGCGATGTGTGTGATGATATCCACCTCGGCCTTGGAGTTGAGGCGAGGGCGGTGGCACAACGGACAGTTCTTGACATTGATGACACGCTCGAAGGACTCCTCGCTGCTGCCCGCGCTCCCCGCAGGTGAGACGGAGACGATCTGTGACGCTGTGGTCACGGAGGACTGTGTCTTGCGGTACCGCGGGCGCCGGAAGCGCGTCTTCTTGCCGGTCCCGGTGCTGGGCGTCGTAGCAGCGGGTGTGACAGGCGCAGACGCGGATGGTAACAGCGGAGTGCCGGCGGGAGTGCCCGCGGGAGTCGACGCGGACGCCGACAACGACGGTGAGCCGGACGAGTCCTCTCCCTCCAAATCCGCATCAGAAGAGGACTCGGAGGTCGGGTGGCGCGAGTGTGGGTCCGGCGCCCCGGGCGTCAGCAGCACCATGTCTGAGGGCTCAGTGACATAGCCCTTCGGCTCCCCGCTCATGAAATCTACGTCCAGCGCTGGCCCAGCAAAGTCCATCTCACCCAGACGCAGTTCGCCGCCCAGTCCTCGCCCGGGCGCAGGCGACGCAGTCATACTGGGCAGGCCCGTCCCCGCGCCGCTGCTCTCCTCGTCCACACGCCGGCGTTCGCTCTCGGGGCGCAGCACCTCCGTCTCAAGGCAGCGGATAGCCTCCTCGACAGTGAGGTCATCCCGCTGGGGGTCCTTCCCAAAGCGCGTGAAGAACGAGTCGATGGTGTCTGCCGTCAGCGTTGAACCGAGCGAGTCGAGCATGCTGGTGATCTCGATGTGGGAGAGCGTCTTCGTGTCATCTGTGTCATACTGCTTCAGGTACTGCCGCCAGAACCGCTGCCGCAGTAACGAATACGGCTGGTACTTGGCACTGCACACGTTATGTTAGAGGAGATATAGTAGAGGCGAAGCGCCGCCCACCGGAAGCTGAGCATCGGACTGTGTTTGCTTTCCCAAAGCACCGGCTCCCTCCCCCCGGCCGCGCCCGTCTCGAGCTTGAGTTTGAACTCCTTCATAGGATGGTCCCCGCCCTCCGTCTCTGCATACAGCGGGATCCGCGTTCCGCGCTCGCGTGCCGCCGTCGTGTCCTTCTCGCTCCCCACAGCCGCAACACTCTCTTCCTCTTCCGCGAGTGCAGGGAGCGACGCTGACGAAGCGACCGCCGTTAATTCGTGCTTTGCGGGTGGAAGGGGAAGTGGTTGTGGTGCATCTGCCACGAGCTCGCTGACGTTGAAGGACGCCTCGCCGATGTAGTCGTTCGAGCTCAGCTTGTCCCAGTCAAGGACTGTGAGGCGTACCTACGGGGCCATGCCATCAGCTCTCTCACCAAAGTCAAAGTAAAACGAAAGGGACAGACGAACCTCATACCCTATCTCATATCTCCTCACGTGGAACAGCAGTTTCTCGTCCCACACCGGGTTGAGCGAATGTCGGATAACCCGCGTCCTGAACACCTTCTTCCCAAACGAGATGACAACAAACGGGTCCATGTCGAACGACGTTCGCGTCACTGTCATCCGTGAGCCTGCTGCTCAGCAATAAACCGAAAGACGCACTATTCTTCAGTCTAGGTAGATCCACTGCACCCGCAATCTCCAGCATCACAATGCCCACGATGTCGTTCTCCCTGGCCGCCGCAGTCGCGCCGGGACCGAGCTCAGGCCCGAGCGAGTACGCGCGCTGTGGCTTTGGTCGTCGGGGACCCTTGCCCTTGCCCGTCTTCTCCTTTCCCTTGCCCTTGTTGAGGGGGGTAACCTCTGTCCCCGCCCCGATCCCTCCACCCACCGCTTCTTCAAGGGGCGTCCCTGTCGCACTTGCACTCCCTGCCCCGCTCCAACTCCGCCGGAACCTCTTCTTCACGTTCCCCGCACCCTGCTGCTGCTCCTTCATCACATCCTTCCCCTCTCCGGGCGTTGTTGGTCGTGATCTCGACAAAAACTTCTTCGGCAGGGGCAGCGCGATGAAGCTCGGCTTACCCTTCTTCTCCTTCTCAGTGACGGGAGTTACAGGCGCAATTGTGGATGGAGTAGTTGCAACAGCCCCAGACGACGACGGCGTCGGCGTCGTCAGAGGACTCGGGCCTGTAGGTGTCTTTGTACCGGCGCCGACGCCAACCTCGGACGAGGGTGAGCCGGGGATGATGCTGATCGCCGGTGGGGACTCGTAGAGCGATTGCAGACGCGAAATTGTTGGGCGCGTTGCTAGGTCTGCCGCAGAAAAAAAGAAAGTAAAATCAGCTTGTTTGTTACCGGAAGGAAAAAGAAGGTGAATAATGAGGGAAACCCACCTTCCTCGTGGTCGCCCTCCTCAACCTCGTCCTCCTCTTGCTCCTCAGAATCGGATCCCTCGAGCTCCTCCGAATCGCCCTCTTCGTTGTCGGAGCACTCCTCGTCCTCCGCGTCGGAAGACAAGCCCCCGTCGTCCTCAAACTCTGCGAACGCGGGGCCGACGTTCGAGCGGAGGGTACCGACGCCTTCGGTCTAAAGGTAGTTGTAAGTATGGGTAGTTAGATGAACGAGGAGAAAGTAAGTATGAGCTCGCAAGGAAGAGGGGAGGCGAGGGAATGTGGATAGTGGGAAGTGGCACGATAGTAGATAACGTCGGTCGGGTATTTCGAGCACCGGAATGCAAATGAAAGCCAAATGAAGTCGAAGAGGACATGCACGACAGCACACCCACACCCACGGGAAACCAATGGGACAAACAAGAGATCGGGGTGCGGTATTTGAACGAAAGTAAGGTGGCCAGATGAGGCCGCACCCACGCCGAGGCGAAACCATGATATGAAACAAGCAAACAGGGTGCAGAAACGTACCGGAGGCGCAGAAACCAGCGACTTGCGCGTATTCTTCACGAGCTTGCTAAAGAGCGCGTCGAAATCCATTTCGGCCTGGTTCTGTGCGGTGGGTGCGCGAGGCGCGACGAAACCGACGCGGAGCTGGATGGTGCCTTGGCTGGGTGTGTTGGGTCGCGTGGAGACGAGTGGGACGGTGAACGGCTAGCGATACGTGTGACATAGTAGATATGACGAAGACAGCGCCGGCGGCAAGAGAGGGCAAGATGAAAAGGAATTGTGAGGGCGCGACTCAGAGTTTGTATAGAGCAAGACGTACGACGTTGCCCGGGGCGTCCCAGGCCTTTGGGCGCGTGTCGGCGAACCAGTCCTCCACAGCGAGACCGGCTTCGCCAAGGTAGTCCTTGCGCAGAACGTCCTTGTCCCACACAACGAGCTCCACAACGCCCAGCTTCTCCACGAGGCTGAGATGGATCGGAAAGTCCCAGGTCGCGTCCTTGGACGCGTACACGGGGTTCACGGTCTTCTTCGCCACTGGGGTGTGATGCCGCGTCTGCAGCAACGACGCTACGACAAACCTACATTTTGGCGTTAGAGCAATTGACAGAATAAACGACCTAAAGCGCGCACGGGTCACTGAAACCATTCCGGTCCTTTGCCAGCAGACCGTTTCCGCCTAAAACCTGGACGCGCAGAAAGACAATGGGCTGTTCCCCTTGCCTGGGTGCAAATGTGTTCCGACCGACCGCAGTAGTCCCTGAGCGACCATTGAAAGGCAGTTTGAGCGCGCGCCGAAGCTTGGGGTGCTTCTTGACCGTCATTTAGCGTATGATCCTGGAGTTCAGGCACCCCAGTTTCCCCTCGGTATTTTGGTATCTTTTTGGAGAGCGGAGAGAGAGAGTAGAGTTTAAGATACGAAATTGGCCTGAAGTCTGGTGGCCAAGTGATAGAAGGTGAGGGTTAGGGCGGTGGAGCAAAGCGCTGAAGGGATCACTGCGATCAGTGCCGCCAAGTTGTATTTCTCCGCAAACCAACACCTCCGCAAACCGACACCTCTGCAAGCCAACAGGACGAATTCACCTACAGCATGTCAGAGCATGTCTCTCTTGAACACTCTGCGGATGACCGCCCATGCAACACGAACAAACCCTGGGCAGAACGAGTCGAAAAATTGGGTCTACTCAGAGGCAAAAGTTTTCGAGGACGTCTGGATACACGGTCACTCCTACTCAACGCCCACTGGTCAAATTTCCTCGCAAACTTCAACAGAGCCCCTGATGCCTTGACAAGTTAGGCTCGAGACGGTCTTTTCTGCGCTACGGGCCTTCATGGGCACGAAATGTCTCAGATTCTTGCAACCGGTGCGCGGACCTCGATACAAAACTCAAGTGATGACTTCCTGGCGATATAGTACCAGTCAACCCAGGTGGGCCGGAAGACTGGATCCGCGCTACCGTTCGAACAGGAGGTCCCGCTCCTCATAGAGTGCAGCTTCGGCTTGCACCGATGTAGAACGATGAGGACCTTTCGGGGTCCGCCAGTGTCGGCGTACACTGATGTTTTTCGCTTGTTCATTTTTACAGCGCGCTCTGACCATTCTTCACGCGCTGCTTTGACCTCAAGCCCAGTGAAAACGCCGCCGAGTCGGCTCGAGCGAGAACGAGTGAATCCGAGGCTCTCAATTTCCCTCGATATTCTTGAGGCCTCAAGTCCCAACGCCAATACCTATAGCCGCGCGAAAACTATGATTACTTACTGCAGAGGGCGGTGTACATATGGGTAACCCGGCGTATCCCGTGTGGCCATGGTTTCTCGGCACAATCACAGCCAATGCGTGCAGAGGCCGGTCAAAAGTCACGGACGCACAATCCAAGCTCCACCTGCAAATCTGAATCATATGGTACCAGCACACTTCAAAGCGACTTTGGACGGCGATTGATTTTCTAAAGCAGTGTGTTCCTCACCCTTGAGGATTCTTTGATCTAGATTCTGAGTTGCCCAAAAAATTCTGCCATTTCTTGTCGTGTAGTTTCGTTGCATTGTGTGTCTTTAACTTCGAGTTGAATGACAACGTTCTGCTTGAGTCGTCGCGGCTTGAAAGCATTTTTTGGCAGTATTTTACACTTCACGCATGTTTGGTTTCGCATTTCTGAAGGCCTTTGCATTTTCTGCTTTGTTTCGACCATGTCGACTGCTCCAGCATCTGCGGCCGCGGGGCCTTCCAAACCCAAGCCCATTGCAATTATTACTATTGGGATGGCCGGCGCAGGGAAATCTACTTTTGTACAGCGGATAAACTCGTACTTGCACTCTCTGGACCCGCCAAAGCCGCCTTACATCTTGAATCTCGACCCTGCTGTAACGCGGGTACCTTTTGAGGCGAATATCGATATTCGGGACACAGTGAACTACCAGGAGGTCATGAAGCAGTGTGTCTTCTTGTAAATCACCTGCGTTCAGCGAGGTGAAACCTTCGCGCAAGGTACAACCTGGGTCCGAACGGCGGAATATTGACCGCTTTGAATTTGTTCACCACAAAATTTGACCAGGTGCTAAGCTTGGTAGAGAAGCGCGCTGATACTGTGGAGTATGCCGCCGTTTTTTCAATTCGTTAGCTGCTGAATCTGATTTGATCTCTTCCAGCTACGTTATCCTCGACACGCCTGGTCAAATCGAGATATTCACCTGGTCCGCAAGCGGCGCCATAATCACCGACGCAGTGGCCTCGTCCCTGCCTACCGTTGTGGCGTACGTCATTGATACACCACGGACAACCGCACCAGCGACCTTCATGTCCAACATGCTCTATGCCTGCAGGTCTGTTTTCAACGAACGAGACGTTCCCAAGTGACTGATTTTTCATCTCAGTATCCTCTACAAAACGAAACTTCCCTTCATCCTCGTCTTTAACAAGACTGACGTCCAACCGCATGACTTTGCGTTGGAATGGATGCAAGACTTTGAGATGTTCCAGGCAGCTTTGGCATCACACAGCGGAACCAGGGACGCTGAAGGCGAACCCACTTACATGAACAGCCTGATGAACAGCATGAGCCTCGTCCTGGATGAATTCTATAAACATCTCAAGGTGAGCGAATCGGAATCTCCCTTTGCATGATAATTAAGGTCTTCCTGCAGGCTGTCGGCGTTTCAAGCATGACTGGTGCAGGCATCAAAGAGTTCTTCGACGCCGTCGATGCCTCGCGGACAGAATACGAAACGTATGCGCCGCCAAATACGCATGCATCTCCATATCCTGACCCGAGCCTTTAGCGATTACCTCCCCGAGCTAGAGCGTGCTCGGCAGACGCGAGAAAAGTCGCTTCAGGACGTCAAGGACGACTCCATGAACAGGCTCATGAAGGACCTCGCTGTAGATCGGGAAGCGAATCCCGCAGCGTTTGAACAGGATCATTGGGACGAGGACGATAATGAAGATGAGGATGGGGGTGACATTGATATAATTGACCGCAGTAGGTTGTTTCACACTGCTGCATCTCTGCATTCGCTGACGCGTTCCAAGGCGACGAGTCTTGGCCAGGGGGAGGAGGAGGAGAGTACATCGATGTCACTCGTCCAAGGAGACATCCGGACGAAGCTATCAATTGGCCCCGACCCGGATGATGTATCACTCTGATAATGTACAAAGGCAATAAAGATAGACATGTATAAGAAAGGCTTCATTTGAGTACACAAAATCGGCTCGGCTATTTTGCACAGCCACATCAGTGCTCAAGAGCTCACACCTTCAACCAAGCCTTCCGACAGGTTTCGCTCGCGCTCACGACTGCGCGTTTTCACTCGTTTACTGGTGGTATTGGTTCCCAGTCTCATTCTGCTCAATGGAAAGGTGAGAGTTTCACTTGCCATCCAGTGGCACCTTGTTGAGTGCCCACGGTCTGCAGGTACGAAAGGATCGAAAAAATTGGTGAGCCCTACTGCCTCTTCTTCGTAGAAACGTCGCTTATTCAAAGTTCTATCTCAGGCGAAGGTGCGGTGTCGCTTTTTGGCCGCAAGTCGCGCTGCGCTCACACCCGCTGACCATGACGTGCGTTAGGAACGTATGGTGTGGTGTACAAAGCGCGCGACAAGACCACGAACACCATTGTGGCATTGAAGAAGATTCGACTAGAGGCGGAGGATGAGGGCGTCCCGAGTACAGCTATCCGCGAGATTAGTCTGCTCAAAGAGCTCCAGGACGACAACATCGTCCGGTGCGTCTATCGCGTTATTCCCCTTGCTTCGACTCTATCGCTGACCCTGTTATGTACTTAGGCTCCTCAACATCGTCCACGCTGATCAGAAGCTGTTCCTTGTGTGCGAATACCTTGAGATGGACTTGAAGCGCTTTATGGAGGAAGGCAACCGGGAAAACTCGCCCCTTGGGGGCGACTTGGTCAAGGTGAGCTCTTCTCGTGCCATTCGTCATTCCCTTTCCTTCAATCGACGCGTCGAACACGTCTTAAGCGACAAACCGTCTTCGAGCGCGCTCCCGGCCAATCCCGGTCACGTGTGACGCGTCCTTCGCGTCCAAAAACATTCAGAGACGCGTCTTACGCTAACTTACTCGGTGCAATCCCCTAGAAATTCACACATCAACTCAATCTTGGACTGGTGTACTGTCACTCTCGCCGTATCCTTCATCGCGATCTCAAGCCCCAGAACCTGCTCATCGACAAGCACAAGAACCTGAAGCTTGCAGATTTCGGGTTGGCCAGGGCGTTTGGGCTCCCCATGCGAACCTACACTCACGAGGTAGGTGCACCTTTTGTTCTTGTACATCCTCTTCACAATTTTTAGGTTGTTACCCTCTGGTACCGTGCACCCGAAGTTCTTCTCGGCTCCCGCCACTACGCGACTGGAATCGACATGTGGTCTGTTGGCTGTATCTTCGCCGAGATGGCTATGCATGGCCAGCCATTGTTCCCTGGCGACTCGGAAATCGACCAAATCTTCAAGATCTTCCGGTACGCGTGTTCTTGTTCTTCGCCGACTGCCAACTCACATCCATCGGTGCAGCATCCTTGGCACGCCGAATGAAGAGAACTGGCCCGGCGTCGAAGGCCTTTCCGACTACAAGACAACGTTCCCACAATGGGCTTCGCAGGAACTGGCGCGTGTGGTACCGGTCCTCGATGCAGAGGGCATCGATCTTCTTCAGGCGCGTTTGATTTCAGTGGTTCCATACCATATTGACAAGGTTCTCTCAGGCCACCCTGACATACAATCCGGCCAAACGTATTTCCGGTATGTCGACCATCGAAACAAGGGAATATATCTGACCAAGAACCTCACTCTAGCAAAGCGCGCATTGATTCACCCTTATTTTTCAGATTACGCGGCCTAATGCAGTTGCCGTTGTACAGTGTACACCTATGTTATCCATCTATTCGTCGACCCTCATGCCTTCTGAGTGAAATATTCTCCGTGGCTCACTGCAATGAAAAACTGAAACTGTATATCACCCGCAAAAAACAAAAACTACAAGTATTTCCCGGAAATAAAGACCCTTCAAGCGACCGAGAAGATTCCGAAGTTCTGGCCCGCAGACCCATCACACGCCTCCACCTGTACAACAGAGTTGGCAGCCGCAAAAGTAATGCACTGGCCGAGGCCGTTTGTGCCGTCCGTCAGTTCCATCGTGCATCCGTTCGCGGCGAGATCATTGCCGCTCGCAAAGGCATTGCACCCCGAGCAGGTAACTTTGAACTGGATCCAGTCGCGTCAGTGCTGTGTACGTATCTTCTCGGACGGCAGTTGGTAACTCACAGTGGCGGGCGACGAGGCGGCAAGCAGCTTGGATCCGGCCCCGGTTCCAGAGGCGCCGATTTCTTGGGCACCTTGGCGCTGGAACGCGAAGAAGCCGGGCTGCGAACCGGCGGTGGCGGTGAACACCTCGTTCCCGTTCGGCTGGTCGTTGACAAACTACGAGTGCGGGGAGTCAGTGAAGATATTGCGTGCGGGGGATCAGGATGTAACTAACCCAGGCGAGGTCGCCTTGCTCGACGAGCTCGGAGGAGACGGTGAAGACATCCCAGCGAGTTTTACCATTGGGATCGGCGGAGGCCGTGACGCTGAGCCCGCTAAGATCTGAGGATGTTTTGAGTCGTGGTCACGATTCCGGTCGATGGACAGGCATACTCTGGAGCGGGCACGCGTTCTGACGCTTCTGCGACGCGGGGGCAGCGACAGCAGCGGATACGAAGGCGGCAAGGATGGCAAATGTGAACTGCATTGTCGGTGGATTGAAAGTGAAGATGCGAGTAATGGTTCTTTGGGAGTGAAGTTGTGGCACCGGGCACAAGAAGGTGTGTAGAGGAGAAAGTGAATGAGGAATGCGAGGGCGTCCAGGCCATTTTATACCTCTTCAGAGTGTATTACATGAGCACAAAGATGTATTCGGGGCGTAATTTTTGGCGCGGACATCCGACAGTTTGCTCGGGGGTGAGCGGTGAGCGCTGTGCTCCTAGTTTGAGATAATTCTGTGCGTTGCATCAAGGGAATGGAGAAACAGTACAGTTGATGTTCGAAAATGGGGGAAAAAAAAAGTTGGCTTGTAGGGGGAGTGGCAAAGATCTGCAGCGTCAAGTTTGCTTGTATGCTATCCCCGAAGACGGAGACCAAGGTAAATCTCTGTTGCAAATCCTCGCATCACGTAGAACACCGCCCATGCCCAAGTTTGTGGCCATGCCTAGGGTGATCTTGACGATGGTGCTGCGCCGGTCAAAGGCCGTATTGTATTGCAGGAACGAATTTCGTTTGATTCGGAAGGGAGTCGGCGGGGAATCAGCCTCAGCAAGGAGATTCAGACCGGTACCTCGGGCTACGGGCTTCCTTTTCCGGGTCGGGCGCTGGTGAGTCGTTTGATAAATTGCTTCCACGATTCGGCGCGAGCACTGCCAGATGGATGGAGCGTGGATCGCTTGGCCTAGATTCGAGGACGCCACTTTATTTTCAGAGCGCTACAACAGCCTGGCTGTTTTCGTGAGGAAAACAAATGGATGAACAAACAAGCAGGCAGGCGATAGATGGGTTCCAAGGAGTAGCGGCTCCGATTTATAAACCGCAAGATGAAACCCGTTGTGGACCGCCAGAAGGACTTATGAGCTCGAACGAGTTTTTTCGAACACCTTTCGGTTCAGGGACCTTTCCTTGAGGCGTAGTTGGGGAGTTCGGTTCGGAAATTGATAGGAGAGACCGCTGCGTCTTTCTAAGCTTTGAGGGCATGAAGTGGGCTGGTAAAGAGCTCGGTGGCAGTGTCGTGTTTGTTCTCATTCCAAGTACGGGTCGGGCCATCCCCATTGACCAACCGCTCGGCTCGTTCGAGACACAAGGGCATAATTGCATCGGGTGGGCGTTGTTCTTCGCCAACGCCAACGACCTTGATTCTGGGACTGGAATGGGCGCCCAAGAAGTTCTATGAATCATCCGAATTGAAAGAACGGTCATGACAGACGAGTAGGTGGTAGGTGGTTGACGACCGCGACGCTCCGACAAAGTCGCCCAGCGGACCGAGGTAAAGGTGGTCGGCGTTCACGACGGCATGAGCGCCGACCGTGTCTTGGGATCCTAGCTTAACTACGAGTCTCCAGTTCCGAGTAAGCTTGAACAGCCTCTTTATTGCCAATTGTGAATCGGAGGTCTGTCTTTTGTATCAAGGGAGTTCGGCCGAGAGCAGCGGCGATATTGACCACAGTTCACACGAAGCATGTCGGTTGCTTGTCCTCGGTGAGAGACGGTCGTCCAGAAGTTTAGCATCCTCCTTTTGTGTCGTATTGTTCTGACCCGCGAAGCAACTTGTCGCTTTTATGCTTTATCCTATGCGGGGCAGGCGCGCCGCCTGCTCATTGTCCAAGAACAAGACTCGGAGGTATACAATGTGTTCCCAGGCGTGAAATGGTGGTCGAGTGGGAATGGTGTGCTTTTTCTTTTTTGAGAAACAAGGACTTTGTTTTGTCAGTGTCGCCTGTCGCCAGGGGCAAGACCGAAGGCGGGCTACTTTGCACATTCCCCGCGTCGAAGCTAGGATCCCGAGTGACAAGTCGACGGCAGTGCTATTGTGTGCGCAGGGGACGGAGGCAAATATGGTTCCGCAAGAGGACAACAACACCCAAGTCCCGAAAAGGAAAGCCTTGTTTTCTTGAACAGCAGACCCCGCACGCATCAAGAAAGCCACGGAGGCCGCCCCGAGCCTTGTTCCCATTGGAGGAAGCAGGGAGTTAGCGGGGAGACAATGAGAAGCGCAACAATAGGGTGCAAAGGTGTGCAAACACAGGCGGGGGAGTTATTGTCCTCTGCCCTTCTTTTGTTCGCCCGGATTATAAGACGGGCCTCGTTGTAAGTATGCTCCCCATCCCAGAGCTAGTCTCACTTACGCCCTTCACGCCCTCCTCGCCCTATATTTCCACTCTTTATCATCACGGTCAGTACCCGCGCGCCTCTTGCTTTGTGGGTGCCAACTAAGCGCCTTCCTTTACAGCAATGTCCGGTCAAATAGCCACCTCCGATAATAAAAGCGCACCTTATTCCTTCTTGAACAAGGCCCGCCCTTCTCCCCCCGTTAACGTCCTCCTTCCCCTCACAACTCCCCCTCGTCGTCGTTCAAACTCCGCCATATCCTCCTGGGCAGCCCTCGTCCAGCCTGGTTCCCCGTCCCCGCGCTCACCCCGCCGCAGACCGTCCACCAGCAGCTCCCGCAGGCCCTCCATCATCGCCCGTCGCCCCTCCATCGGACACGGCCCAGCCACCGCAGGCTCCTTCATAAACCTCATCGACACCCCCACCACCGCAGCCCACCGCAGCACCCCCTCCGTCAAGGAATTTGACCTCACGAACCTCGGATACTCGTCCGTCTTCGTCCAGTTCCCCGTCACCCCCTCCACCCCCTCGCCCTTCCTCCAGCCAAAGTCCGCAGCCAACCCTTACGCGCACATCCCCATCCCTCCCATCCCTGCCTCGCCCCCCGCCAAACGTCGCGGTCTCAAGCACTTCCGCTCCCTCTCCGCCATCACCCGCACGCGTTCAAAGTCCGTGTCCTCGATGCCCGCAGCAGCCGCCCCCGCTACCCCAAAGTCCAGCAAGACGCAGTTCTTCGCTGTGTCGATTGCCAAGCGCAAGAAGGCGCAGTACAAGTTTGTGCGCCCCGCGCCACTCGCGAATGAGCTCGCCATGATGCAGTTCGCGGACGGCGGGAGTCTCGAGTCGCACGCTAAGCGTGTTATGGCCCACCAGGCCAAGGCCGCTGGTCCCGGTGTCGGCGTGGGCGAGGTCTTCCGCGACGGCAACGGAGGTCTCTGGTGGGACGAGGATGAGGAGTGGGAGTACGCGCACCTCCTCGGTGGCGAGGAGCAGCTCGTCGCTGGCCAGGATGAGATGCAGTGGGTGCAGTTTGATGAGCAGGACAAGGAGAACGAGGTCTCTTTGGCGCTCGCTGGGCTCGCCGGCGAAGAGCGTCGCGGGAGCGTGTCGACCCAGGACTCTGATCTCGACGCCCGCTACCTTGTCCAACCCGCCGAGGACGAGCAGATGATCGACTTCGTCCCCTTGACCTTGCGCCGCCCTGGCATGTCCGTCCTCGCCCTCCCCTCCCGTCCGCGCCGTGCCGCCAAGCACCTCCACAAGCCCGAGTTCCTCCTCGACGCCGCCTTTGGCGTCCCCCGCAGCCCCAAGTTCGCCGCACCGTCCAAGCCCAAGGGTAGCGCGCGCCGCCGGCCCGCACCCCTCAAGCTCGGGCGCACTGCCCGCGCTACCACCGCCCCCATCGCCACCGGCGACGTGCGCACCGACTTCCTCGCGTCGTCCTTCGCGCCCCCGCCCGCCGCCCCCGCTTCCCCCCTCGCACCCACGTCGCCCCTCTCCCCCACGTCCCCTGTCATGCGCAAGCGCCGTTTGAGCGGCACGTCGCTCGCGCCGAAGCCCAAGGCCTCGGTGTTGAACATGCGTAGCCTGTTCCGGCGCCGCGAGTGAGCGGCGCACGATAAAAGTCACGAAATGGATAGATTCCAGTATGCATACCCGCCCACGCCGCGCACGCCCTCATGCCATGTATCCAACACCAACACCAACCCAATTCCGTCTGTACACGTCGTATTGCTTTCTTGACCCTTCACCGCGCACTGTTACTGTATCAAATATCGCTTTGTTATACAATTAGTTACTTAACGTTAATGCATGCTTTGTTTCTGGATTCCTTTGTGCGGCCGACGGTCCTTTGAGTTCTTGTATTGTTTCGTTTCGGCGATTCCCTCCGTCTAAGAGTTTCCGGGACGATTTCAAGAGAGCATGGGACCGCTGGGCAGGAGAGAAAGAAAGGAGACTTGTATTTCAAACTCCGACGCGTACACAAGCGTAAGCAACGCGACCTCGTGATTTGGTACCATTTGAAATTTTCTGCCTTTTACTTAATTTAGCCGGAGCGCTGCGCCGATGGTACTACTCGATGAGCCTTCAAGCTTCAAGTTCCGCTGAACAACCTGAACTCGCCTCGCGACATTTGACCATTTGATGTCGAATTTTCAATGGGGATATCACACACGCTCCATCTCATCTCAACTCCAGCCTTTTTTTCCTTGCGGGCCTCGATGGACAGCGGCGAAGCCAACTCACTCGTCCAAGCGTCTAGTGCTGGCTAGTGCTGGCCTACTTATACTGTAACTCAACTCAGAACGTAGTGCAACAACCGAGCTTGGCGTCGATCTGAATTCAAACCTTGGCTTCCATGCGCTCTCGCCGCCCGTTACTTTTATTAGGGAAGGCTGGTCTGATGACCAGAAGCGGACCCGCACGACGACAGTTGCCTGCAAACACCGTTCCCCGCACCGACCATGTGCCAAAAGTGATCTACGACGCCGTTCCCCACATGTGCGTTGGATGATCTAGATTTTTATTTTAACGAGCGATTCGCGTCCGTATACCGTACCACTTGTCGTTCTTTTTCTACTTCCTTCCGTCATGGGCCAATCCACCAGTCTCCCCGCCGCGTCGCAAGCAGGCTCCCCCCTCCAGCTCTGCCTCAACAATGCCCTTGCCTCGAGCACCGGCAGCGTCGCCTACCCGCAGGTGAGCCCTTTCCCTTTTTTTCCTTCGAGCCTCCGTCTTATGCGCACCCCAGAGCGTCTTTTACCAGCTCGCGGATGTCCACATCTACAACCAGGCCATCCCCATCACTCCAGCCGCCGTTACGAAACCCGCAACGAGCCAGGACATCTCTAAAATCGTGCAGTGCGCCGCCGCAAGCGGGGTCAAGGTGCAGGCACGGAGTGGCGGCCACAGCTACGCCAACTACGGTCAGATTACTTTTTTTCTAGAACCGAATGGTCTTCCTGACTGCCTTGAGCAGGTATCGGAGGCCAGGACAATGCCGTCGTCGTCGACATGGTCAACTTCAACCAATTCTCGATGGACAAATCGAGCTGGCAGGCAACCATTGGCGGAGGAACGCTCCTCGCTGACGTGACGACGCGTCTGCACGACGCTGGCGGTCGCGCCATTGCTCACGGAACTTGCCCGCAAGTCGGAATCGGCGGACACGCCACCATTGGTGGGCTCGGTCCGTTGTCCCGCCAGTGGGGTGCCGCTCTGGACCACGTCGTGGAGGTGGAGGTCGTTCTTGCGAACGGCACCATCACCCGCGCCAGCTCGACCCAGCAGCCGGACGTCTTCTTTGTGCGTTTCGTCGCGTCCCCCTCCCAGAGCTTCGCGTCTAAATGAACTGTGTGTAGGCTGTCAAAGGCGCCGCAGCGTCCTTCGGAATCGTGACCGAGTTCGTCGTCTTGACACACCCCGAGCCCACCTCCGTCATCCGGTACTCGTACACCCTTCAGTAAGCGCGATTTCGTCCAGTCCACAAAGAGAAATGTTCTAACCGACCATAAGGCTCGGCAAACATGCTGACTTGGCCCCCACTTTCGCTACCTGGCAAAAAATCATCTCGGACCCTAAACTCGACCGGAAACTCGCTACGGAGGTCGTCGTCTTCGAGCTCGGCATGATCATCTCTGGTGACGACCATCCCACTCTTTCTTCCGAAACTCCATGCTGACTTCAACCTAGGCACTTATTTCGGCACTTTGGAGGAATACAAAGCCCTCAACCTCGAGAAGCAGCTCGGCCAGAACGCTACCGTCTCCGAAATCGTGCTGGATGACTTCCTCGGTGTTGTTGGAAACTGGGCGGAGACGGAAGCGCTTAAACTCGTCGGCGGCATGTACGTGCTCCTCCTGCTGCAAATTGAGAACGCGCTGCTAATACAATACAAAAAAGTTCTGGATCATTCTACAGCAAATCCCTTACCTTCCGTCCCGATACACTTATCCCCCAGACCGGAATCAACAACCTGTTCAAATATTTCGACACTGCCGACAAGGGTACCCTCGTGCGCATTTTCCCCTTTGGTCACCCCTTCGCCTTATTGACCACCTCCTAGATCTGGTTCGCTATCTTCGACCTCGAAGCCGGCGCTATCAACGACGTGCCCCAAAACGCGACCGCGTATGCCCATCGTGATGCCCTGGTGTGTATATACACCAAATATGTCCGCTCTTCCAGACTGACTCCCGCGGACTTGCAGTTCTACCTGCAAACCTACGCAGTCGACATCGGCGGGCTCTCCGACAAGACTACCGCCTTCGTCACCGGCATGAACGACATCATCACCGCGTCCATGCCCGGCGTCGACTTTGGCGCATATGCAGGCTACGTCGAGTGCGTCCCTTTAAACTATCCACAATTATCCGGAAACCTGACTGCCCCGAACAGCCCCCAGCTGAAGAACGGACCCCAGGCGTACTGGGGGAGCAACCTTCCCCGTCTGCAGCAGATCAAGAAGGCGATCGACCCGACGGATTTGTTCCACAACCCGCAAAGCGTCCCCCCTGCCGCCTAAAGCAGATTGAACCCCACGACGGAATGTAAAAAGGGACTGACCTTGCCTTGCTAGGCCCTACTACTTAATGAGAACGCATATACCTGACAGTCGTTACCAATTGCAATTGAATCCTTGAAAAAAATTCTTCGACTCGGCATTGTTCACCCAATATCCTACAACCCAAGATACACTACAGTATGTACACGATACAGGAGGAGATATAATCGTCGTCAGTCATCATCTTCGCACATAAAAATCATAACAACCCCGCGCCAGCAACCAGCACCATCGCCCTTAGCGAATACCACGCGCACTCAAGACCCATTCTCCTCGTTGCCCCGCCCGTCTTCGCGCTGGGCGTAGCCGAGGTACTGGCGCTGGGCTGTGTGCCGTTGACCGCGCCCTTGACGGGACTTACGCTCTGCGGATTATGGAACACATCCTCCGGGTCAACCGCCGCCTTGATGCTCTGCAGCCGCGGCAAGTTCGTGCCCCAGTACTCCTGCGGTCCGTCTGTGAGTTTCGGGCTGCCGAGCGCAATGAGTATGAGTATATGCTTCGAGATAGATCGAAGGCAGACACTCACTCGACATAGCCCGCATACGCGCCAAACTCCACCCCAGGCATCGAGCTCGTCACCTTGTCGCTCATCCCGGTGACGAACGCCGTGGTCGCGTTCGACAGCGACCCGATGCCCACTGCGTACGTCTGCATGTAAAACTGTAAGTAGTCGTGAGTAGGTATGAAAGCAGGGCGGGTTAATTAACGGAATACGGACCAGGGCATCCCGATGTGCGTATGCCGTGGCGTTCTGCGCCACATCATTTACAGCGCCCGCTTCGACGTCGAATATCGCGAACCAGATCTAAAAGAATAATAAAATGAATATCATTTTTATAGTAAGGGTGGGAGCACGCACCAAGGTCCCCTTGTCCGCGCTGTCAAAGTAATTAAAGAGATCCTGAACGCCCGCTGTCGGGATGAGGGTCGTCGCCTTGAAGGTCAACGACTTGGAATAAAATGGGCCCGACTAAGTTGGACGACTCGTTAGTTGAAAAATCGCAAGAAGATTTTGAAAAGTACACACGATCCCCCCAACGATCTTGAGGGCCTCCGTCTCCGCCCAGTTGCCGACGACGCCCAGCCAGTCGTCCAGAACAGACACCGAGACGGCTGTGGCGTTCGGCGTCAGCCGTTGCTCAAAGTTGAGCGCGTTGTATTCATCTCGAGTGCCGAAATATGTCCCTACCGGTCCTCGTAAGCGTCGAGAACGAGTGAACTAGATGGCAGAAAAAGTACCTGAGATGATCATCCCGAGTTCGAAGATGATCACTTCAGAAGCGAGTCTGCGGTCGAGAGATGGGTCCGCGACGATGCTCTGCCACGCAGAAAACGTGGGGGCGAGTGCAGAGTGGGACCCCAGTTGGAGTTTATACGAATACACAACTGCGTTCGGAGGCTCAGGATGCGTTAGAAACACAAACTCGGTGACGATTCCAAACGACGCCGCTGCGCCCTTCACCGCCTGCGCCTCATTTGTCAGTTGGGTAAGAAAGAAATCGGGGGGGTCAAACACGCACGAATAGGATGTCGGAATTGTGAGTCGCGTTCGCCCGCGTGATCGTCCCGTTCGCGAGAACGATCTCCACCTCAAGGATGTGGTCCAGCGCAGCGCCCCACTGCCGTGAAATGGGACCTAGGCCACCGATTGTCGCGTGCCCGCCGATTCCCACTTGCGGGCACGTTCCGTGCGCGATCGCACGTCCCCCAGCATCGTGTAGACGCGAGGTTACATCCGCGAGGAGCGTGCCGGAGCCGATGGTCGCCTGCCATGTCGAGTTGTCCATAGAAAATTGCTGGAAGTTGACCATATCGACGACGACTGCTCCGTCCTCCCCTCCAATGCCTAGCAGGGTATCACTCAGGTCAGCATCAACGGGAATGGATTGAACGCTGAAGCATACCGTAATTCCCATAACTGTGTCCCCCGCTCCGCGGCTGCACCTTCACCGCGCTCGCCACAGCGCACTGCACGATCTGCGCGACGTCTTCGGCCGTGCTGGGGCGCGTGACGGCGGCTGGTGTGATGGGTATGTCGGTGTTATATGGCTTGACATAGCTGAACTGGTACAAGGTGTCTTGTGGGTACGAGACGCCACCTTTGTTCGATGCAAAGACGTTGTTGAGGCAGACCTGGAGGGGGGAGCCAGGTTGGGAGGGCGGAGGGAGGGTCGTCGAGTTGGAATTTCCCATCGTCGCGGTAGAACGAGGAAAGAGCGCCAACGTCGGATATAAAGAGATTTCTATAAGCGCATCATCATTGCCTGTGGTGTACCTTTTCCAACACGTGAACTTGCCCCACAGTGCACGACCTGCCTCGAGGCGGTTGAAGAGGTTGGATAGCTTGCAATCGCGGAGGGCAGTTGTTGGCTACAGAGTCATGTATGCGGAATGAATTCCGCTGCTGGAGTGTCTCAAGTCAGGAGGGCACAAATTTGAGACTCCTGTGGAGAATGTATTCGCCGTGACAGGATGTGCCAGTCTCCTGGCGCAGAAAGAGGAGCAGCAATGTCGGATGTGCCTTGAATGGGCATGGGAGGCATCACAGGAACTAAAAACAGCAGGTATATGTGGCCAGCAATGGATAAAGCAAGGCAGGGAACCCACCCCTCGTGCGGCTCGATTGAGCGTCTGCGGCCTCGAAGCCGTTCAACATCGCGCCTCGTTCCAGCTCGTCGTCCGCGGCGTTGGCGATGTCGGACCTGTAACTTTCACTGGCAGCCTGCGGCGATTCGGACTCGAAAGCCAAAGGTTTGTTTCATTCCAAGCCAACGAGGCATAAGTCCGCGTCCAACGTCTTCAACGAGCATTGAAAGTGTAAAACAGTGTTATTGAGCAAATGCGAGATGAAGGTCGAAAGGAAGTCTGCTTTGTCCATCAATCTGACAACAACGCGTCAACAACATCGCTTCACACCATGAGTACCCTGGAAAACGCATATACCTAGTCGTTACCAATTGCAATTGAATCCTTGGAAATTTCTTCGATTCGTCATTGTTCATCCATTTAGGTAGGTAGGTACCATTCCAAAGCACACTGCGTAAGTACATACCACAATACAAGCCAAGCCTAAAAGCTCATCGTCCTCGCACATGAAAAATCATAACAACCCCGCGCCAGCAACCAGCACCATCGTCCTTAGCCAATACCATACGCACTCAAGATCCATCCTCCTCGTCGCCCCGCCCGTCTTCGCGCTGGGGTTAGCCGAGGTGCTCGCGGTGGGCTGTGTGCCGTTGACCGCGCCCTTGACGGGGCTCACGCTCTGCGGATTATGGAACACGTCGCCAGGGTCAACCGCCGCCTTGATGCTCTCCAGCCGCGGCAGGTTCGTGCCCCAGTACTCCTGCGGTCCGTCTGTGAGTTTCGGGCTGCCGGACGCGATGAGTATGAGTATATGCTTCGAGATAGATCGAAGGCAGACACTCACTCGACATAGCCCGCATACGCGCCAAACTCCACCCCAGGCATCGAGCTCGTCACCTTGTCGCTCATCCCGGTGACGAACGCCGTGGTCGCGTTCGAGAGCGACCCTATGCCCACTGCGTACGTCTGCATGTAAAACTGTAAGTAGTCGTGAGTAGGTATGAAAGCAGGGCGGGTTAACGGAATACGGACGAGGGCATCCCGATGCGCGTATGCCGTGGCGTTCTGCGCCACATCATTCACCGCGCCCGCCTGGAAGTCGAATATCGCGAACCAGATCTAATAACCGAGATAGAATGAATATCATTTCCAAGTACGCGACAGTGGCGCGGTGGAAGCAAGTACGCACCAAAGTCCCCTTGTCCGCGCTGTCAAAGTAATTAAATAGATCCTGAACGCCCGTTGTCGGGATGAGTGTCGTCGCCTTGAACGTCAACGACTTGGAGAATAAAATGGGCCTGACTAGGTTGGGCGATTCGTTAGTTGGAAGATGGGGAAAAAGATTTGGAAAGTACACACAATTCCCCCAACGATCTTGAGGGCCTCCGTCTCCGCCCAGTGGCCGACGACGCCGAGCCAGTCGTCCAGAACAGACACCGAAACGGCCGTGGCGTTCGGCGTCAGCCGCTGTTCAAAGTTGAGCGCGTTGTATTCATCTCGGGTGCCGAAATATGTCCCTGACGGTTCTAGTAAGCGTCTAGGACGAGGCGAACTAGATGGCGAAGCAGTACCTGAGATGATCATCCCGAGTTCGAAGATGATCACTTCAGAAGCGAGTTTGCGGTCGAGAGATGGGTCCGCGACGATGCTCTGCCACGCAGAAAACGTGGGGGCGAGGGCAGAGTGTGAACGCAATTGGAGTTTATACGAATACACTATCGCGTTTGGGGGCTCAGGATGCGTCAGGAAAACAAACTCGGTGACGATTCCAAACGACGCCGCTGCGCCCTTCGCCGCCTGCTCTCGTGTGTTGGTTGATACAGAAGGCATCGGGTAGTCAAACACGCACGAATAGAATGTCGGGGTTGTGAGTCGCGTTCGCACGCGTGATCGTCCCGTTCGCGAGAACGATCTCCACCTCAAGGATGTGGTCCAGCGCAGCGCCCCACTGCCGGGAAATGGGACCTAGGCCACCGATTGTCGCGTGCCCGCCGATTCCCACTTGCGGGCACGTTCCGTGCGCGATCGCGCGACCGCCAGCATCGTGTAGACGCGAGGTTACATCCGCGAGGAGCGTGCCGGAGCCGATGGTCGCCTGCCATGTCGAGTTGTCCATAGAAAATTGCTGGAAGTTGACCATGTCGACGACGACTGCTCCGTCCTCCCCTCCGATGCCTCGCAGGACTCGGCATCAGCGACACTGAATTGAACGCTGAAGCATACCGTAATTCCCATAGCTGTGTCCCCCACTCCGCGGCTGCACCTTCACCGCGCTCGCCACAGCGCATTGCACGATCTGCGCGACGTCTTCGGCCGTACTGGGGCGCGTGACGGCGGCTGGTGTGATGGGTATGTCGGTGTTGTACGGCTTGACATAGCTGAACTGGTACAAGATGTCTTGTGGGTACGAGACGCCACCTTTGTTCGATGCAAAGACGTTGTTGAGGCAGACCTGGAGGGGGGAGCCAGGTTGGGAGGGCGGAGGGAGAGTCGTCGAGTTGGAATTTCCCATCGTCGCGGTGGAACGAGAGCGAAGAGCGCCTAACCATATAAGAGATGTCTATGCATCGTCATTACTGCGGTGCACCTGTTTCAAGTCAACTTCCCCACAGTGTTCGGCCTGCCTCAAGGCGGTTGAGGAGATTGGTTGAAGTCACGGAGAGCAGTTGTTGGCGACAGAGTCCTGTATGCGGAATGGGAGTGTCTCAGGTCAGGAGGCCAAAAATTTGAGATTTCTGTGGAGAATGTTTTGGTCGAGGAAGGTCATGAGATGTGCCAGTTCCCTGGCGCAGAAAGAGGAGCAGCAATGTCGGATGTGCCTTGAATGGGCACGGGAGGCAACTAACACAGCAGGTATATGTGGCCAAAAAAGGATGAAGCGATGTCGGGCGGCTTCGAGGCTACAGACGCTCAATCGAGTCGCACGCGGGTGGGTTTCCTGCCTTGCTCCACCTCGTCGTCCGCGGCATTGGCGATGTCGCCGCACCTCGGACTTGTAACTTTCACTGCCAGACTGCGATTCGGACTCGGAAGCCAAAACTTTGTTTCGTTCCAAGCCAATGAGACAGAAATGCGCGTCCGATGTCATCGAAAGCGTGAACCGTTACTGAGCAAATGCGAGGTGAAGGTCGAAAGGAAGGCACTGTCCATCAATCTGACAACAACGCGTCAACAACATCGCTTCACACCATGCACCGCACTTGAAATGCAGACACCCGCCATAAATGTGATAAACCCTACCCCCCCTCGCCCCGCATCCCAACTCCGTCTCCTCTATCGCGGCGCTCTTTCTCTCCCCGATTCCCACCTCCTTCTCGATGGTTTGACCTTTGTCGCGCGTCTCGAGCACCCATCATCGGGCCACAACCTGCTGGAGAACCCCCTCGCGCTCGCACTCGAAAGCATGCGCAAGAGACCCAGGTTGCGCTGGATGGGCCCAACGAAGCTAGACAGCATATACCTAGACGAAGCAGGCGGGATATCAATGTGCGCATGCTCTCTGCGCCCTTTCTCCTCGTTGAAGGTTTCCTTCCAGGGATATCCACCCCAATGCCACCATAACACGAATATACTTCGAGAATACCTTTTGCCTTGGGGCATCCCTTGACTTCGGCATCAAAGTCGCGCTGGGGGACAGCGACGGCCCAGAGACGACCGAAATGATTATATTGGCGCGACCACAAGCCACCGGAGAACTCCAACTTGTCGTCGCCCGCATCACCCCTGCGCCCCCGCCTCCCTCCCTTCTGCGCCTTCCCCGCCCGGACGACCCTACTCCGCGTCGCCCACCAATACGCTTCGACCGCTCGTCCAGCGTTGGCTCCAACCCCCTCGTCCGGAAACGCACCGCGAGCGTGGCCAATCTGGGCAGCAGTGTCCGGCTGGACTCATTTGACACCGGCGCGTTCAAAATTCCTGACCTCCCGCGTAGCAGTGTGAAGCGCGAGGAGGATCTGGAGGACGACGTTTTCGGGCAGGGCGCTGTGGAGAACAAAGGGAAGCGGAAGCGCACCGCGCTGGATGCCGAGGCGGAAGTGGAGAACCAGATGGAGAAGGCGAATAAAACTGTGCGTCGTTTCGTTTCGTTTCTGCCGCTGCGCGTGCTCAACGAACGCCAGATAATAAAGCAGTCGACCCTCCATCTCCTGCCGATTCCCAAGACGCATCCCGAGTACAAGGATGTGTATGGCATCGTCTACAGGGGAGTTTTGTTCGCGTTGGTGCGTGGTTCAAAGAACCCATAATTATGATGCTCATGAGCCTTTAGCGTGGAGAGATAAAGAGGTCGGCGGTGGATCTCAAGTCTGTTGAGCGGCTGGTCAAGATTCATGTGAACATGTATGTACCGTCTGACGCGCGGAAAAAATCCTGAGCATGGTTTGCTTCCGTTGATGAGCGGATAATTGAATTTCATAAATTACTTTCTGAGACTCACCAAGGTCCTGAAGACACCTCAACGACGAATTGCCGTTCTGCCTGCTGAAGTGTTTCTCACTCCTTTTTGCAACTACGCAAGTATGCGGGAGGTTCCAACAAGCCAGTTGGATTTAAAAGGAGCGCCGAGAGACTTGTCGACAACTCAACAACTCGACGCCATTCCGCGCTTTGACCGCGGGTGCGATGGCAACCCGCATCGTAGATCACCATACGCATGGTGGTCGTATGGACGGCAACAACGGACAATTTTGCCATTTGGGTACAGTGGTATATAAGCGTTTGCAAACTTCGAGCCGGCCAAAACTTTATCTCCCTCTCCCTCTCCCAACGGATCTCTCAACACACTCCTTTCCTTTATTTGCATAATGCTTTCGACCACGTTTGTATCCCTCGCGCTCCTCGCCTCTTCTCCCCTCGCCTCCGCCGCCTGTGCGCATTGATCATAATTCATTCCCCACCCGAAGCTGAAGCAGATTATCTTTTTTTTTTTCGCAGGCCAGAGATACGTCGATGCCGCACGCACCGCCGCCGCAAATCTCCAATCCACCTACTTCGCCGGCGGCAGCTACGGAAGCCAACAGCCCTGGATCAACGCTGTCGACAGCTTCCACCTCAGCGTGCGTGCGTGCATTCATTCCCTTCCGTTCAGGACCCGAGAGTTGAATCTGAACGCTGGGAATCGCAGTCGACACCCTCGCGGGTGATTCGACCTACGGGGACGTGATCAACACGGTCTTCAACCCCTGGTTTGGCCAGCTCGACAACGACAGGTCGTATGACGACGTCCAGTGGGTCTCTATTGCGTACCTCCGCGCGGGCAACCTCGGCCAGGCGCAGAAGTACTATGATATCGCCAGGTGAGGGCCGCCGAGTTCTCGTCTGCTGCTGGACATCCGCTGACTCTACATATGTCACTCGCAGCTCGGCGGTTTCCACCGATTACTGCGGCGGCGGTCGTACGTTTGTTTTCTCGAACCTCTTCGGTGAACTCATGGCTTTATGATAGTGTTCTGGAATGGCAACCACGATTATAAGAACGCTATTGTACGCCTAATCTTCTTGTTCAATTGTTCTTGACGCTAATGCGGCACGACATTCAGACCAACGAGCTCTACATCACCACTTCTGGATACATGTACGACGCCACCAAGAATGGGCAGTACTTGACCAACCTCGAGAACAGTGCGTAGCATGCGAGATACAATAGTTCGACCGCCGCTGACGTGCTTTATGCAGCCTGGAACTGGCTCAAGGCCTCCAAGATGAAGGGGTCTAATGGATGTACGTCCGCGGCCTGTGGTGGTTCATTGACCGCAACTGAGGTCATGCTTCTAGTATTCAACGATGGGTTGACCAACGACGGAAACTGCAACAACAACCAGGGAACTCAGTGGTCCGTCCTTTCTCCCTTTCTTTATTTCTATCGCAACACATTTTTGACCCTTTTCTTTCCAGGACATACAACCAGGGCGCTCTCCTCCCAGGACTGGCATATCTCTACAAATGTCAGTCGGCCCGCGCGTCGTTCGTTCGAATGCTGATGTTGATGTCCCCCCGATGCAGACACTGGCGACGAATCGGCCATCCAGGCCGCGTGGGCGATCATGGATTCAGTTATCATGAGCATGACCATCAACGGCGGCCTTCGCGAGGGGTGCGAAAGCACGACGGCTAATTTCTGCAACGCAGACCAGCAGACGTTCAAGGGGATCCTCACCCACTATATGTGAGTCGCTCGCTCCCTCCCTCCAATAAACGCGTATGTCACGGACACGAGACGTGACACGACGCGTCGCCTTTCAACCAAACTGACCCATTCACTTCCAGGGCGTGGTTCCTCGGCGTCTCCGGGCGCGACAACGGCTCCAAGTACTCCGGCTTCATCAGGGCGCAGGCGGACAAGGTCATCCAGTTCGCCACCGGCCCCCCTGGGTTCTACTCCAACCTCTGGTACGACGCGAACGGCGGCGCGGCCACTTGGACCGCGTCCAGCCAGGCTTCGGCTCTTGGGGCGCTCGTTGCTGCTGGGCAACTGAATAGCTGCTGAACCACCAGGCGACGACGTTACTATTGCATTGAGTTGACTATACCACCACGCATTATTACCTATAGCATCGAGCATAGACCACTTAGCATGATCCGGAATTCAACCCTCACGTTGATAAGTTGATTGTGAGATGTTGTAACTTGTAAACCTCTTGCGCATTTATCGGCTCGAATGAGCAACGGCTACACGCGGGGTGCGATTCTAACAGGAAACAAGCGTCCCGATGAGGTGACGTATATATAGCTCGATAAATCCGGTCTAGTGCTGCCGCAGAATCTGGTCTCTCCCTTCCTTCCTTCATGTCCGCAACCACCATCCAATCCAAGCTCTGTCCCTCCTCAGACGGGACCTTGATATACGCCGAGGCCGCCGGGAACCCCGCGAACCCAAGCGTCGTCTTCGCGCACGGGTTCGCGCTCAGCGGGATCGTTTTTGATGGGGTGTTCTCCGACGCGCGGATGCTGGATAAGTTGTTCCTCGTAGGTCTTTCAAAAGGCTACCGAGGATACGGAGAACCAATTTGACTGTGACGACGCGCAGGTGCGGTACGACATGCGTGGGCAGGGGCGGAGTGGGAAGCCGACTGAGGCGGAGGGGTATGCATCGGCTCTGTATGCCGCCGATTTCGCTGCGGTCGCGAGAGGGTTCCGACTGGATATGCCTGTGTTCGTGGGTTGGTGAGGCTGCTTGACCTTCCTTTACTACTCAGTATGTTGACGCGACTTTGAAGGAGTGCCGGTGGTAAGTACCGTCGACTGTTTTCGTCGGGAGTTGAACCCGATCTTGTTTAGCTACGATTGCAGCGGACATCTGCGCGCACATCTCACCGGCGCCCATTCGCGGGGCGATAGCGCTCAGCGGGCCGCTCGCAGTGGACACCGCCGCCGACACCTTAAAGCCACTACTACTACGCCTCACGTCGGGTTTCGTCTCGCCTGACGCCACCACCGCGCTCGACACGCGCATCGAGTTCGTGGACAGCCTATTCACGGATCCCACCGCGGTTCCGTTCGCAGTGAAGAGTGCGTGGCTGGGGAGCACGGTGCTGATATCTCCCGCGGTTACCGCTGCACTCCTGGCCGGGCACAAGCCGCAGCAGGCTGCACTGGTCGAACTTGGGGCGAAGGGGTTCCCTGCGATGATGATATACGGGACGGGGGACCAGATTCAGGATGGGAGCATTGGTGCTGCGGAGGCGCGTCCTTATTTTACGGACCTGGAGGTCGTGGTCATCGAGGGAGGGAGTCATACGGTGTTTTTTGATAGCTTTGAGGAGACGTTGGATCATATTCTGCGGTTCTGTCTGCGGGTTAGTGGTCAGGTAGTCGATTAACCAAAGATTGAGCCTGCCTCAGTTGTAGTTTTGTTAAGTTTTTCGGAAGGAAGGAATTACATGTAAGGAAGGAAGTAAATTTTGAGCATTCGGGGTCGCGTTTCGTGCACCGCAGTTACAAAAGTGTTGACGGGTGGTCACGTGTTCGCGTTTGAAGATAGGGGTGGCTATAAATAACGATGACGTACCGCGTCCGGCGTCATAATTAGCCAAAAATAAAATCGAACTCTTGAACGCAACTCTACTCTTTCCCTACTCGAATGCCGCCAACGTATACCTTGCAGATAACCTTCAACGGTCAGCTCCTTATTCAAACGGTCCTCATTGTCTGACACAGTCCAGGGGGGAAGAATCTGCCCGTAGCGGATATTGGAACCCTCTCGTGCGATCCATATGTCTTGGCTTCAATCGTCATTCCAGACTCGGACGCCGAGCCTCTCGAGTTTCGTACTCCCACAATACACCGCACGCGCGACCCAACATGGAACGCGACCTGGTTCGTCGCAGGCATACCCCAGACCGGCTTCAAGCTCAAGATGATCGTCTACGACGAGGACCCCGGCGTCAAGCTCTCGAACGACAGACTCGGCAAGGCTGTCGCGAGGTTTGGGAGTGAGCAGATGAAGGAGGGGTTTGAGAGCATTGAGACAGAGTATGTGCTGAAGAAAAGGAAGGGCGATTTGCATCCCTATGTCCTCACCTATCTCGCCGCCCTGCTGCCTGGAGAGAAGCTCGCAAAGCACAACCGCGTCGTCGTGTCTATGCGCGTCCTCAGGAAGGACCCAGAGCAGAAAGACGCCGGTCGAATGTATACCCTGGGACCCAGTGCGCACCCTTCCTTCCTCCGTAAACTAAACAAGTATATTGACTTACACTCGAGACAAATTCTCGCGCCACTTCTCCCCGCTCATCGGCTCCATGGTGAACAAGCAGCCCCAAAAAACCGCGAACAAAGACGGCAACGACGCGGACGGGCAGACGGACGGCCGCGGGGGCAAGCTCTCCGCCACGACCTTCATCGCGAACAAGCTCCAGCTCACCGGCCCCGTCCCGCCCGAGCTGCGCCACCGCTTCGTCGGCTACCGCCCGTTCATAAAGTGGATGTTCGACGACTCGGGCATCCGCGGCCGTATATTGTACCACGGGCTGAGGAAGCAGTACCGCACGATATATGCGTGCGATAAGGCGACTGTGTGGGGGTGCATTGATGATACGGGCGCGGAGGCGGAGGCCAGCGACAGCAAGGGCGAGGAGGGGGAGGATAAGGGGAAGGGGAAGGAGGGGTCGGTGGTTGGGGAGGCGACAACGGAGGGCGCGGACGCGAACGGTGTCGCTACGCCGCAGGGCGAGAATAAGGGCAAGCAGGGGCCGGTGCTCGGGGACGCGACGCCGGAGAGCGCCGCGGCGCTTGCGCGCCAGTTCCTCGACATGACCGCGTGGGGCGAGGGCGCGAAGCTCTTCACGTATGTCATCACACTCGACGGCGGTGAGTTCCCTTCCCCCAGTCAATTTTACACTCCGAGGCTCATTTTGTTCGACTTGAAAATTTAGAGTGGCGATTCACGGAGACGGGCCCCGAGTTCGCGGTCGATCTGCTGAGCAAACACTCGATGCACGCCAACCTCGCAAAGGAGATCGCGTACTCTGGCGAATTCTTCGTTCATCCGCTCCCCTCGTCGTCCTCGTCTGAGACGCAGGATTCAACGAAAACGACGACAGCGCGGGACCCGAAGAAGTACGAGCTGATCATCGACAACGACTCGGGGACCTATCGGCCCAAGAAGGAGTTGTTGCCCGTATTGGAGAAATGGCTCAAGGATGAGAGGAGGCTGGGCGGGCTGGGGAACGTGCGCGCGATGGATGGGTTTGATGAGGAGTTGAAGGGGCTGAAGGAGGAGAGGGCGGATAAGAAGGCGGAGTTGACGGGGGTGGGGAAGAAGGGGAAGGGGAAGGACGGTAAGGATGGGGGTAAGGATGGGAAGGATGGGGGGGACGAGACGGCGGGGAAGCTGGTGCCGGTGCCGAGGGGGACGAGTTTGGGGAGCGTGAGCAGTATTGGGAGCGGGAGGGTTGGGAGGGAGAGTGTTAGTAGTGAGGAGGTGGAGGCTGCTGTTAAGGAGATGGAGGATTCGCGAGGGAAGGGGGAGGAGGGGAAGGAGTAATTGTTTGATTGGGACTCGGGACGGACAGACGGACAGCTAACTGAGTAACTTATTCCACCTAATATATTTGTACATTAGTCGTGCAATTTTACCAACAGACATTCCTTTACTACTCTACCGGCCCACTCGCGTTCTTCTCGTGCTCTCCGCATA
Organism: Mycena filopes; assembly: GCA_029281495.1. Classification (NCBI taxonomy): domain Eukaryota; kingdom Fungi; phylum Basidiomycota; class Agaricomycetes; order Agaricales; family Mycenaceae; genus Mycena; species Mycena filopes. Next base: position 49,179 of record JARIHR010000143.1, read on the forward strand.
TCCAGGATGTCGGCGAGGGCGCCAAAACACCTCGTTGGAATGCAGCAACTTGCGATCAAGAGCCGCAAATTCCTGACCATGTCCCAGGTCCGATGCAGTATGGCGTGCCCATTTGAGGAATGCCTGTATGTACCGTCGTATTCTTGGTTGAACGTGCTTTGCAAGCTTGACGCATTCTCTTGTACATGTGTCCAAAGCGCTGGAGACACTGCGCACACGGGCTCGAAATTCGGCGTCCGCTTCTCCGACTTTTTCAAGAGCGCAAGCAACAAAGTTTGGCGGCGGTCGTGGAATGAGCAAGCGCGAATGGGAAGGTCGAAGCAAAGCACGGGTGGCCAGGGAAACTTGGGAGCCACGAGAAATGTGGTTTGCTTCAAGTAGGTGAGGCGCAAAAATTCTTGGGCCAGGTCTTCTTTGTAGTGACTATCGAACGCTCTGCCATGTTGTGCCAGTATTTTTGTTTCGAGACTGAAGCTCAATTGAAGCTACAGAGGTCGTGAGCGCGCAAGGCAGGTCGGGTGTCGGCATCCGATCGTCTTCCGAAGGTAACAGAGCCAATCATCATTAATTTCTTCCGCTGCTACTTTTCGATATGCCTGCTTCCAAGCCAGCCCGCTCTGCTGTCGGTGCCCCATCGCAATACAAACAACCTAGCCGCAAAGGCACAAAAGCTTGGAGGAAAAATGTGGACATACAAGACGTCGAGGAGGGACGGGAGGAGTTGCTTGCGCAGGAGCGAGCTACTGGGTATCGTCAAGCCGCTCGTTTTGTTGTCTTCCGCTAACCATTCAATAGTACTTTCCTCCATAAGCAGCAGGACGACCAGCTCTTCGTCGTTGATGTCAAGGGCGACGACAAGAGTATGCTATTTATCATTCCTACACGTACGACCAGATCCTTGACGCCTCATCCCAGTCCGGACCTCTCTACCCAAATTCAAAACCTCGGAACTGACATCAACAAAAATCCTGGCCCAGCGCTCCGCCGTCCCCGCTGTTGTCTCGCGCCCGACGAAGCGGAAGTCCCCGCTGAGCTCTGAAGACAAGGGCCGGTTGCTCAGGATCAGCAAGCGCCCGCGGAAGGGGCCGTTCAACACTGTCGTGGATCCGACGGAGTTCGGGGCGGGGAGTGCGAGCCTTGAGCTGAGCGAGGCGGTCAAGAACAGCGGCTCGTACGACGCGTGGGCGCCTGAGGAAGAAATGGCCGAGATCAAGGATGGGATGGAGACCGTGCAGCCGAAGAAAGTCAAAGTCCGTTGCGTTCCTTTATTTATCGGACGCATTTTGACTTGAACAGGTCCCCGTGCATTCTCATCCCCGTGATAAAATAGAGGTTCCTGCTATACTCGAGCCGCACCAGGGCACGTCTTATAACCCCCCTGCGCTCGCGCATCAAGAGCTGCTCTTGAAGGCGCACGAGATTGAGGAGAAGCGAGTCGAGAAGGCGGCCAAGCTTGCCGAGACGAAGGAGAAATTCGACAAGGCCAAGCTCGATGCCCCAGAAGAGGTGCTGGGTATCCCATCCGGTATGAAGCTTGACGATTTTTTACCGGCGGAGGACGAAGAGGCGGCCGTAATCGGGGAGGGGGAGGAGCCGATCCCGAAGAAAATGCCGCCGCGGAAAACCAAGGCGCAGCGAAACAAAGCCGCCAAGGTCCTTGCTCAAGTACGTTTTTTTCGCGTCCTCCGCTGCTGCCCAAATTGTTCTCAACGAACGCGTGCCCTACCTAGAAACGCGCTCTGGCGGAGAAGACGCGCAAGAAGGTTGAGCTGTCGATTATTAACAGCTACAAGCACCTCCGGCGGACCACGAACCAGACCCTCACCAAGCGCGAACAGGCGCAGGTGGTCCGGCGGGCGGCGATGCAGGAGAAGCTAAAACGCGGGCTGGCGGGGCAGAAGCTCGGGAAGCACAAGGTCCCCGTGGAAGAGGTGGACGTGCAGCTGGGCGAGGATCTCAGTGAGAGTCTGCGGGCGCTCAAGGTCCGTTCCGTTTCCGTTCGTTCCCTTCATTCCCTGACGTTTCCGTCGTAGCCTGAAGGCAATCTGTTTCGTGATCGGTTCACGAGCTTGCAGCAGCGTGCGCTCATTGAGCCGAGAGTTCCTGTCTTGTGCGTTGCCCACTGCTCCCACTTTCCTTTTTCCTCGCGTTCTAACGCTTTTCGCAGGCCCAAGAGGCGGAGGAATCGCGTCATCGAGTACGAGAAGCATGCTTGGAAGCGGTTCGAGTAGGATGTATAGTAGTCGTTGGAATGCACTTATCCTGCTGGGCGAACTATGTGTATTGTGCAGGTGCACTCAGGCCCTTTCCAGTCACAACTGGACCCCGTTCAGGTTTGCTGTGCTGTTCGGAGCTTCGTTCGCGTCGTCGTGTTCAATGAAAGCACTGTTCAAAGCAAAGTAAATTATAGTCTGTACAAACTTACACACAACGGTACAACGACGCTGGCAATTCCGCTCTGTAGGATAGTTTGGTAACTTGAAGTACGCTCCGAGCATGCCATGGACGCACCTAGAGTCGCATTGGAGGTTGGGGCGGCATTGGGGCACTCTTGGGGGGACCCTTAATGAGTGGTTCTCTCTCCCTGGCCTCGCCATCCTCTTCGTCCTCTGAACGACGCCGACGGCAGCAGGAACAGCTGCAGAGGTTCTCCGTGAATGCGTGGCCTATGTGCGCGCGTTAGATTCGTTGCTGGAACAGAAACGGTACGCACGAAGAGACGCGAAGTCGAGGCAAATGCCGGCGCAGACGTCGAGGCAGGCTACGCAGACGAGGCCGAGTACGCTGTCTGACATGGTGCTGGTGGAATTTGGCGCTGAACAGGGATTAGATGCCGAGGAGGAGGAGGTGGAGGGAGGATGGAGGCGTCAAATATTCCGGGATTCATCACGGTACAATGGTGCAGCGGTTGTAATGGCCGCCAACCCGGGAATGTGATTGGTTACTTTCATCGGTAAACCTCACGAGTGCGCTGGTTCAAGACGGTCCCCTCCAGAAAACTTGGTGTCCACAATCCTCCGCGGCGGAGGCCGTGGAAAGGATTTGGAATAATCCGACCTTGTCAGGCCAGCCAAGTAATTGTGCAACCTGCAGGTCTCGCCGAGTTAGTCTTCGGAGACAAGGGCACGTCGTCAGTCGCGCAGTGAGGCGAGCCTCTCACAAACCTTTTGCGTTTCAAACGTTTTATTTTTCGTTGCCCCGGTACTGTGTTTCCTCCCCCGAAACAGTACCCAATGTACAGGTAGAATTGACGCGATAGCATTGAAACTACAAAGGACAGGCAGCGTTTCATTATTTAGTACAACAGGCAATTGAACTGAGTCTCGACAAGCACAACATGATTCAACCGCCCCGTGGCCCCGGCGGCGGTTTTCCGCGCGCACGCACCCCACGCGGCACGTATTGCAGAACATCTGGGTCCCGTCCCCTATGCGCGTTCGCAGTTTGGTGCGTGTTCGGGCTGGTATTGGGGGGGTTGGCGGCCCCTCGACCGCGCCCTCGTCCCGGGTTGAAGTTGGCGCGGGGGGACCGCGGCGCGTCAACGTCCATTGCCTCCGGGTGGTTGTGCCCATTGCCATGCTGCCCATTTCCGCGTCCACGAGATTGCGGCTGCACGCGACCCCCGCGGTCATTAAGCGCAAAGCCACCGTTCTTGCCGCCGCGCCCGAAGCGAATGGAGGGGGGAACGAGGGAGAGTGCGGTGAGCGACTCGGCTAGAGCGTCCACACCCTCAACCGAGGCAGAGGGATGCGGATGTGGGTGGTGCGAAGAAGACGACGCGTGATTGAGCGGCGGCTGTTCATCCTCGTCCTCGTCGTCTTCCTCGATAAGCACCGAGTGTGGGTCGGATTTTGGTTTTGGTGGGGCATCCTCCCTAGCTTTCCACTCCCCGCGCATGAGGCTCGCACCCTCACCCCAGCGCTTGAGGAGCCCGCCGACGCCCTTGTTTGTCACGGCGAAATAGTATTCCTTCGGATACCCATGGCCTTGAATCAAGTGCAGGCGGCGCGCTTTCGGCGTCATGAAGAGTTTGTTGCAGGACGCGAGGTGGCAGGCGAACTGAATTCGGTTTAACGCCGAGCACCACAGAAAGAAGGAAAGACTGACGATCTTTTCGCCGCGGTCCTTACGCACCGCTGCAAGCGGGTCGTGGCATTCTGTTTGGTGCTGAAAACGCGGGTTGGTTCCGCGGGGTACAAGGAAGACGACACGAAACTGACGATTTCGAGCAGGCGCGCGTCGGGAAAGACACAGTCGCAGTTTTGCTCTTCACAGACGTGGGCATGGTATGTCGCGTAGTGGGTCTCGAGGTCCTTGGAGTTTGCGATCGGCGTCGGGTTGTGGTTGCACGTCGGCGGGAGCGTGCAGAGCAGCGGATGGGTGCTCAAAGCAGAGGCGTCTGTTGTGCGCTGGGCCTTTGAGGTTGGCGGTGCGGTCACGGACGTCGACGACGACGACGAGGCCTCGGACTGGCTTCGGTGTCTTTTGAACGACATTTGGGCAAGAGAGAGAGACGCTCGGGTGGCTGTGCTCTCGGTGAGCAATTTCATTCAAAGAAATTCGACATTGCACTGGCGCAAGGCGGACGCTGCGGCAGTGTACATGAAGGAAGACATGAGAATAAAATTGTACGGATGCTTTCGCATGAGAAAAGCTGCTGAACGAGGCTTGGACCTGGGAACTGTCACCCCGTGACACCGGAATTTCTCTCCTCTCACCACACCACGATGTCTTCGAAACGCAAGTGGGACCAAGCCGCCCCCGACGCCGAGAAGGAGGGCCCTGAGCCTAAAAAACTCGAGCTCAGTGCAGATGCGCAGGAGGCCGCCGCACGAGCAGCCGCCATTGCCTCCAAAATCGCGGCGCAATTCGGCGAGCTCGGCGCAGAGGAGGCGTTTTCGCAGGACGTGGACATCAACGACGTCCGGAATCGGTATATGCTCACGAAGGCATCGACCCAGCAGCAGGTGTGTTGAATTCCTCTGCGTTGAATGAGTTAGGTCTCACATACGACACAGATCCGAGAAGAGGCCGGTGGATCGGTGAGCACCAAGGGTGTGTGGTACCCCGACCGCAGCAAGGCGACCGACAAGGACCCGCCGTTGTATCTCCACGTCACCGCCCGCTCCGCCGAGATCCTCAAAAAGACCATCGACACCATAAACGAGTACATCGCTATCGATATGGGCAGTCTCGTTGAGGACAAGAAGAAGGAGAAGGTACTTCATTCCGCTCGTTTCCCCGTGAACATATGATATTGATTCGACTGTAGCGAAAATGGCCAGAGGAGAAATTACCGGTTGGTCTCGAGAGCATCCGCAACTTCAACATCCGGGCCAAGGTTGTTGGGCCGAGCGGCTCCTTCGTCAAGTACATCCAGCAGGAAACGCAGACCCGAGTGCAAATTAAGGGCATTGGGTCCGGTTTCGTTGACCAAGAGACGGGGCGGGAGAGCGACGAGCCGCTGTACATCCACATCACGTTCGTCTCCTTCCCTTGAGCGCCAGTGACCTCTGTTAATCTCATTCTGCTCCAGCGGTCCTGAAGAAGGGCAAGTCGCGCGCGCAAAAGTCCTTACTGAAGACCTCCTCCTCGTCGTGCGCTCGGAGCATGCAAAGGTCGCGATGGCGGCGCAGCACGAGCAGATGGAACTCCGCCAGGCACAGATGCAGTATGCAGCGTATAGTGCGATGGCGTCGGTGCGTCTTGTTTGGTGTTCTCTGTCTATGGGTTGCTCAACCTGTCCTTAGGGCTACCCCGCGCCGCCCCCGCCCTCTGGCGCACCACCCCCACCACCAGGCGACCAGCCCCCGCCGCCACCCGACGGTAGCGCGGGCCCGCCCTCGGCGACCGACCAAGACGCGTATGCGGCATACTGGTGGGTCTCCTTCGATTCCTCAATTTTTCCTATTGCTTTACTAACCTGTCTCAGGGCTGCATACGGCTACGACGTCAACTCGGAGCAGTTCAAAGAGTGGGCTGCGTCGCAGCAACAGCAGTACTCGCAGTACTACGCCGCGGGTGGCGCTGCTGCTGGTGCTGCTCCTGACGGTACCGCACAACCCGCCCCGCCGCCAGCACCTGCGCCCGACGCGGCACAACCACCCCCGCCGCCGCCGCCACCTGCATGAGGACGGAGAGGAGGAGGAGGGTGAGTGCCTGCACCATGTAACTGATTGTGTAGGTACAGCGGGTAGGTACGAGGTGTATGTTAATTGACGTTTTTGTTTTCAGATTGAGCATGTATACGTTTTTTTAGCCTGCCTCAACAACACTTGTGGTTGACTTTGGCTGCTGCTTTCTTCTGCTGCGCTGCTTTGGGTACTGTATGCTTTCATCTTGGTATGCTATAAAATAAACATCTCTGGAGTTTGCCTAAACAACTAGCTACTACTCTTTACTGGAGTTTCACGTTCGATTTTGCGGAACTTGGCCTGCATCCATACGCGGTACATCTTCACCTGTCTTTTGCGATTCAGTAGCAGGCGGCGGTCGACCCCGAGCTGGACCGCGGCGAAGAGCGCCGGGGGTGGGGAGGCTACGAGGCTGGGGTGTATTTGACCAGGCGTCGGAACTGCAACTCCCTCAGATGTCGGTGTAGCTTCCTCGGATTCCGGAGTGGGAGTTGGTAGAGACGAGGACCCATCCGCATCGTCAACCTCCTCTTCCACCGTTTCGTGCGTTTCAACCTTTTGGGTTTGAGTGCCGGTGAAGAGCAGCGCCAACTCGTCTGAATGCGGTCGTTCAGTTATTTGGTCGATGAAGGACGAGTGGTACACACCCATTTCGAAGAAATACACTCGCGTCTTGTCGCCGCGGATGTAAAAGTTGTCGTCGAGGAGCCGACCGCCCTTGAAGCGCAGCTGCGCCATGTCGTGCCGGCCGTAGTCGCGAAAGAGGAGGAGGCCGTTGGGTTTGAGGATCTTCGAAAGCCCCAAAATAAGAAATATACGAGCACAGACGCGGAACGCACTTTGTGGACGTTCGCCACGGCCCTGCTCCATTCCTCTGGGTGAAGAGCACTGAAGACGAACACCATGATGACGATGTCGGCGCTTTCGGGCTCGACACCCTCAGGCAACGTCTCTGAGGTCAAATCCCAGACGTCGGCTTCGATGGTCCCGATTGGGGGCGCTTTGTACAAGGGGTTTTCCTGTGGTTCGCGTTTGCATGTGTGATTTGAGGGAGGCGGAGGCGTATACCTGCACGAGCCTAATGGCGTGCTTGGAGTAGTCGTACGCGCGTAGCGTGAGATTGGGGTTGTGGTTCGCCGAGAGGAGGGGAAATATGGCGGCGCCGGTGCCTTGTCGGCTCGCTCAATATATTTGTAGATGGCCCGGGTTGGAGAGACGTACGCACCACAGCCGACTTCGAGGATCGTTATTGGGCCTGCCTGGGGGTTTTCTTAGTTCCCTGTGTTGAGTGGCGGAGGAGAGGGTGCAGACATCGGGCTCGGCGGCACTTATGAGCTCGCGGAATTCGTTGTGCAGCCTAGCCGTTGCTTCAGGAGGCAGTCGGGCAAAAACCTTCAAGTGCAAACCATTTTCGATCCCGGAAGAAATTGCTCGAGTTATTGCGGTAGAACGTGTCCCTAGGTCGAATGAATCAAGTTGCGGTCGACGATGCGCGAGCCTGGCGACACACCAATGCCGCGCGGGACGCTCGTTGTATTTTGGCTTGTCATCCTCGGGGACTGGTGCGCTGCGCTGCTTTTGCAGGGAGGCGGCGATTATCTCGTCTTGGTCGTCTGGGGGCGGGACGTGGTCCCAGGCGTTTTGAGACCAGACCTCCGCTTCGTCGGTGAGGAATCTGAGGGGCCAGGATTGGAATTAATTTGAGGAAGGGTCGGGGGAAGGACCTGGATCCAAATGGAGGCTTTTCGGCGGTGATATCGTGGACGGAGGAGGTTTGCTTGGGATGGGAGGTGCTCGTGGATGCCTGAGGGTCACTAGCCATGGAGGTTGAGAACAGTCAATCAATAGATGTCCACAAACGCGTCGCGTCAATGAAACCTTCGCTTCTCTCCCCCACCGCCTAATTTGCGCGAATCCTTTGTGGCGATCTGCGGATCGCCTCCTCTTCAGCGGGCAACGGACCTGCTTTAATACTACCTCTCCACTGTTGCTTTTTCACTGCTTGACAGTGCTTCAAGTTGCAGCCAAATTCACGAGTCCCGCCGTAAAGTGGAACCAGTGCGTTGGATTATATTCTTCCTTTGTTTCAGCCATACGAGGAACATCTCTGATTTGCATTGCCTGAATTTCGAGCTGACGACCGCCGCCAAGTTACACGTATGGCGCGCATGGCACCAGGGTTCTTTTTTTTTCGGAAGGAAAAACCGCGCTTGAGGTTCATCGTCGACGTTCATCTTGCAAGAACGAGCGAGGGCTCCAAATATTTCCCTGCACCTCCGTTGAGGCTCCCTCGGAGGACCACGATATTGAGTCCCGATTTAGGCAAAGCTCGGCATTCGGCGGAAAGCACCGCTTGCTTTAATCCACAGCAACCACCAAAACCCGCATTATTTGGCGTCGAGCAGACTGTCGCGGCTTGGGTCATGGCGGAAGATGGTGAACTCGATGACCTCTACCAAGAAGTCTGGGCTGGCTTCACTGGCCCAAACGGCAACAGGATGGGCGACCCCGATTACCCGATGACGGCCACCCTCGACTCCCCCATGCTGCCTGACGAGCGTTCAACCTGTCCGAGTCTTCCCTTTTCAATCCATGCTATTGCTCACTTGTGGATAGATACACACGGCAGTCTCCCGGAGAGGTCATTCTCTGTAAATTCGGTTACATCTGCTTCTTCCGCAAATTCAAGTTTCACTCAATCAACGAGAGGCCCACGTCCACTTCCGCGCCCTCTGCCGAAGCCTCCGGGCGCCGTCTCTGCCCCGCCCACGGTGCCCCAAATGCCGCCGGCCGACACGCTCCAGCCTCCGCCGCTGCCGAAGCACTATAGTGCAGATGCATACGCGTCGAGCATCGGCGATTCAGTCCTGTCCCCGTCCGATGCCCATCTCTCACCGTACCCAACCGAGCTGCTCAGCCCCATGTCGGCCGGCGCGACCAGCCAACTCGAGTACTGGGACTCCCCGGTCGACACGGAGCTGGCGTATCAGCGCCCAGAGTCCTCCATCAGGCCCGCCGGCGCGATGGCTCCAGCCTATAGCGGCCGTTCTCCGAGTCCGCCCGCCGACGTGGGATACCATGGCAATGGTGTCCCCGAAACCAATGGGTACACCAGCAACGTTTCGCCTCAGCGCTACGGAGAGAGTTCGGCAGGGCCCGCATGTGCGTCGTTGTCGATATATATAGGCATAGGCTTAATTACTTTACAGACTCTCCCAATGGCTATCATCCTCCGAACGGAAACGACTACGACACGAATGGATACGGCACGAATACGAATAGAAATGCTACAAATGGATATCATGCGAATACCTACCCGGAGGATCGATACTCTTACCCAGAGGACCCCCGCTCAGATCCCTTCTTCTCCTTTGGCGAGTCTCCCGCAAACGTCGCGGGCCCGAGCAACATCTCCCGCAGTCCAACAGGACTGCTCCAGGTCATCTCCAACTACAACGAAAACGAGCGGCGGCCGCTCGAGCTACACGACGAAGCAGAAGAGGACGAGTACTGGGACGAGGAAGAAGAGGACGACGAGACACGCTTTATCAACTTTTCGTTGCTCTCGCACGTCGCTGTGCAGTTCCGCGACAAGGTGCCGCGCGGAACACACGTGAAGGGCAGCATCCCATACCCCCGCGCCTTTACGGGCAAAGACGTTGTGACGACCATTCAGTCTCAAATCCAGCGGGACCTGGCGATCAACCACGGTATCTCAACCAACGATCGCCGCGCGGCGCTGCAAGTTGCGCGTAGCTTACAGAGCCAACTGTTCTTTTACGAGGTCGAGTGGGGCGGTCGTGTGCTTCAGGACGGGGTGGAGGACGTGTACATGTTCTTGGATGACCTCGAGGGCCCAAGTGACGCTGCACCCGATAGGGAGGAGCTGCCCACCGCGGTTGTTACTATGCTGACCAAATGCTACTCACCGAGTTGTGGGGAAGGAGTGCCGTGCTACTCCTTCTCATGTCCGAGCAAGGGCAATTCCATTATTACGCAGATACCCGGCCCAGCGGAGGCACCGGTCGGACCTGTGAGGGAGGCGTGGATTAAAACGGTGCCGCGGGAGGTCATTGTGTCGCTACCGGACAGCGAGATTAATCGCCAGACGTGTGTTCTTATTTCGCTCCCATTATTCCGAACCTCACCATGGTCGACAGTATCATCCATAAACTCATCAGCAAGGAGGAGCAATACCTGCAAGACCTTGACATTGTCGAATCCGTCTTCGTTCGGCCCTTGCGCGCGGCTAACCCACCTGTGATTGCCGCGCACAAGCTTGAGGACTTTATCGACGAGGTCTTTGGCAACATCCTTGATTTGCGGGAGTGCAACCGGCGGCTACTCGAAGTCGTGTATGTGCGGCAGCGGGAGCAGGCGCCGGTTATCCAAAGGATTGGAGACATCTTTTTGGACGCGGCGACGGAATTTCGGCTGGCGTATCCGATATATGTCGGGCACCACCCACTGGCGGAAAAGAGGATGAAGGAGGAGCTGGATGTGAACCCGCAGTTTAGGCTATTCATTGAGGTGTGTTTCTTTCGTTTCGTTTCCAATGGCGTCTCTGAAGGTCTTGTTTCAGCGCTGTTCTCGACAATCGGCGCGAACGGGCGCGCGCATGGACCTGAAGCACTTCTTGAACCGACCCTCGGAGCACCTACAAAAGTACCCCGTGCTACTCGAGGCGATCTACCACGAGACGGCCGTCGGGAATCCCGACGCGGATTACCTGCTTGAGGCGATCGGTGCGATCAAGAACCTGCAGAGCGTCGCGCAGTTGCGGACGTTCCAGACCGCCATGGGCAAGGGGACGCCGGGCAAGTGGGAGTGGCACGATCTGGTGGCGGCGGATGTGAGGCAGGAGATGCGTAAGGAGGAGGCGAAGAGGCAGTCGTGAGTTTCTTACTCTTGCTCGATCTTAAAGGATGCTGATATGGTGGGATAGGATCATCTTTGAGCTGATCAAGGGCGAGATGGCGTATGTTAAGGATCTGGAAAACATTGAGATTGTAGGTTTGCTCAACTGACTGAGCTCGCGAGCTCACACCATCCTCAGATGTACATCCGCCCCCTCCGAAACGCGGATCCACCTATCGTTCCCACCGATCGGTTGGACCAGTTTATCAAGGACGTGTTCCACAACTTTTCTCACCTTCATGCCCATCACCGTGCACTCGTGGAGAAGCTGCATGAGATCCAGCGCGAGCAGCATCCTCGGATACGGAGCATTACCGAGCCCGTGCTCGACGCGGCCCTTAATTTCCGCGAAGCTTATTTGGATTACATACCCAACTATCCCATTGCGGCGTACCGTATCGACGACGAGATGGCCAACAACCCGGCGTTCAAGGCGTTTGTGGAGGTATGTTCACCCTTTTTGACCTTGTTCAATGATTTTGACGGTAACAGATATCCGTCCGCCACCCCGACGCGCACCGGCTAGACATGAAGAATTTCATCAACCGACCGATTCCACGGCTACTGCGTTACGAACTGCTCTTGAAGGGTATCTTGGAGGAGACACCGGTGGACCACAGCGATCGGTACTCTATCCCGCAGCTCCTCGAGATTATCAAGGCGCTGGGCAAGGAGAGCGAGCCTGGGGTAGGGTCGGCCAAGCAAAAGGTCGAGTTGTGGCGGTACAACTCGAATATTGTGTTCAAGCCCGGCGAGTGGATCGTATGTGCCTTTTTGCATCAAATGAACAGGGAGCTGATGGTCTCTTCCAGGACATGGATCTTCTTGACGAGAATCGATCGTTGATTTACGCGGGCAAGTTGTTGAGGCAGCCTGAGAGCGGGCGGACGTGGAACGAGCTCTACGTTTTGTTGTTCGACAACTATCGTTGGTGTTTTATCTTGCTTCTTGCGACACATTCTCATGATTTTGCAGTTGTGATGACCAAACCTAAAGAAAAGGAGGGTGTTACCAAGTACAACGTCGTCAAAAGGGTTCGTTACGTCTGGTCGGATTTATCCAAGCTGATCTTGAGACATAGCCCATTCCTTTGGATCTGCTGACGCTGGTCAATTTCACTGATCCACCAACCCAGCGCGGGACCGGCCTCCTCCGCAATCTGCGCGGCGACCGATTCCCTGGTGCGGACAATGCTGCAGGCGGAATTGTCGAGGGCCCGACCGATTCGCGTTCTGTGTTTCCCTGTACTCTCCACCACAACGCGCGCGTTGGCGGCTCGCATATTCTGTATGCAGAATCGGCACCAGCGCGGACCGAATGGAAGCAGAAGTTGGAGGAGGCATTGGGCCTTCGGCGCGTCGTGCAGGAGTCAAACAAGGTCTTTGAGCTCGAGACGCTGAGTACCGACACGTTCTTGGTGCCGTCGCCCATCACCCCGCCAACCGCGCCCGCGTACCACGAGAACTCGTTGACCGGAAAGGTCACGTGCTCCGTACCATTCAGTTTGTTTTCCCTCTCTTTCTCGTTTCACAAACTCAATATCTTGATCTAGACACCACGGACGGACGAGGTTTGGTGGCCATCGGGTGCGCAGAAGGCGTATGGATCGGTTTCCGTCACGATTCCCGATGTGAGTACGCAGTTCTTGTCTGAGTTGTTGGTCTGATACCCTTTACAGCAATGCGGCGTGTCCTGCACCTGAAACTGGTGACACAATGTGCGATGCTCGAAGACTTTGGCATTTTTCTCGTGCTGGCAGACAAGGTTGGTCGACTGTTGCCCTCAACGTCTAACGTGGCTTATTCGTTTCCAGTCATTGTTTGCGTATCACATTGAGGCTCTAGTTCCATCCTCACCTCAAAGCGCGAATGCTACTCAAACACCGCAGAAATTGAACGGCAACGTTCAATTCTTCAGTGTCGGTTCGCTCCTTGGACGCACCCTCGTCATATTTATGAAGCGGAAAAACGTTGGTACATTCTAATATCCCTGCCCACGCATACTTACGGTTAATTCAGGTCGACAGCATCTTTCACGTCGTCGAGCCCATCATAGACAAGATCAACGAGAGAGCCAAAGCACCTGCGGGGATCGGGAGCCGATTCGGTTTCCGGCAACCAAAATCGGATTGGTTCCGGAGTTACCGAGACTTTTTCCTGCCCTCTGAATCGTTTGATGTCATGTTCTTGAAAGCCCGAATTGCTATCTTGTGTACCAAGGGCTTTGAGATCATGGACTTGTTGGAGTGCGTATGTGCTTGGAGGCTAGGGCCGTGCTAACTTTTTCCCAGCTTCAAAAGTGTAACCATCCCACAACGAGAGGATCCGCGGCTCGCTGCCCTTGCTAAACGGTGTGAATCGTGTCGTCCCATGGGCATGTTCCGATCTACGGACGAAGAGTTTCTCCTCGTGTACAACGGTAAGCCTTGCGTGTCCACCCCCAAGACATGACGGTGTTCAACTTCTTTCTTCAGAGTTTGGTTTGTATGTCAACAAACATGGTGATCCTAGTCCCAGCCGACCGGTGGGCACCGTTGAATGGGAAGGTGGGTATTACATCTCGCTCAACGCACCCCGTCTAATCTTGTCGTAGGAACGGCGGAGCGGGTTGCCTTCCATGCCCCCTACATCCTCCTGTTCGACACTCGATTTATCGAGGTCCGGGACGTTGAGACTGGACGCTTGGCACAAATCATTCCTGGGAATGACATGCATTGTCTATGGGATGGGCGTGGACAGGCTTCCAATAGCAACGAGCAGAATTTGGCCGACCACCGTAACGGTGTCCTCCAAGAAGCGAGGGTTCACGGCGTTATGAATGCCCCCGAGCCGCCATCTCAACCAGGGCGACCAGTTCCTCGAGCTGTTGCCCAACACGTCTTTGAGCTCATTCCGACGATACCACTATATCTTCCGGGATCGTTGGCGAGCCCATCCACTACCACTTACTTTAGTTCCTCCTCGCCCCCACGCTCACCCCAATTACGCCCGACGACTGCCTATCGCTCACATTCATGATACTGTCATTATTTATTGCACCATCTGTATTTTATTACTACCATTAAGTACACTCATCTGTATAGCATATGCAATGTTTTACCTCGGTCGCGCTACGGTTAGGAGGGGAACTTGTTGGAAACCAAAAGGGACAAGTCCCGACCCCTTTCGGACCTAAAAGGAACGGATCACAAAATAAATTGATGGCCATCGTGGGGGTCGAACCCAAGACCTTCGCGTAATCATTACATAAGCAATATTAGCACGACGCTCTAACCAACTGAGCTAGACGGCCGATGGAAATGGGTGACGCCGTCTAGCCAGGATGCAGTGATGCCTTTACAATGACCCGACTTACTGCGCTAATCACAATATCCGTCTCGGTCAACCGCAAGCGACACTTGTTTGTTGAACCAGCCAATATTTAGGTGGTTTCACCCAGAGCCAAATTAAAAACGGTCCAAGTTCACTACTAGTTCGCATTATTCGCCGTAAGTGGGTACATAAGACATAATGATAGTATTAATTCCACCGAATATACCTCGACACGCCGCCCTAATCATCGACGCGCCGCCAAAATCAGATCCGCCGCCTTCTGACTGATAGCATAAACCGTGGACATAGTGTGGCTCGTCACTTGGAAGGGTATAATGCTTGCGTCGACGACCCGCAGGTTTGAAGTCCCGTAGACCCTAAATAAACGACGGTGAGTTGAGTGAATTGATTGCGGAGAGGGGCTGCTTACTCGAGGGTGTGCGAGACGACGCCGCCGTCGGCGCGGGGGCGCATCGCGGATGATCCAATCTGGTTGAGATGAGATGGAGCTGCGTGAGAGCGTAGCTTGGAAATTAACGTACCCAGTGTGAAGCACCCTGAAGGACTGGTCAGCGACAGATATCAAGACTGGAAGATATGCGACGAACGAATGAGGTGCTGCGATACCACGCTGCCCACTCAGCATCCGTTGCGTTGGCTGCGACGGCGTCGACCACAACCTCGGCTATGATGGGCGCAAACGAGGTGGTCCTGTACAAGTCGCGCGCCTTCTTCGAGATCTTGACCGCAGTCTTGACGTCGAAATCGTCTGAGAGGAATCGCGGAGTGATTGTGGGATTGTTGAACGGCTAACGACCCGATTGAGTGAGGTCGGATAGAGCCGTCGTGCGGAAGAGACTCACATCCGAAGAATTGATGTGGATGTGGCCGCGCGAAAGGGGCATAAGGGGCCACTGAAAGGCGTCAGTGGGGAGTAGAGTCCAAAAGGAAAGGACGAACGAATACTGAAGTCATGACTGCCGGGTAAGACTCCGATACAAGCTCTGTTATGGGCATATGCTTCTTGGTGATCAGGTCCGTAACGGTCTGGAACAGACGTGTCGCGCCGTCGATGTTCGCTTCGGCCCCATCTTTGACTGCAGCCTTTGCCCGTTTCTTAACGTCGGTTTGAAGCTTCTCGGAGAGGGCAGCCGCCTCTGTAAAAACGCCTGTTAGGAAGGCTCTCGGCCAAGACAAGGAAATAAAACGAACTTGTGCCAAACAGCTGCTGAATATTGAGCAATGTGATCACTAGAAAACGTCAGCTTTTGGATATAAAATTAACCCAGCGGCCACGAACCCGGTGCAAATATGTTGCGCTGCAAGAAAATTGTAAGCCACAACGAATGGAAGAGTGACTCGGATTTACATTATCAATCAACATGCTGTTTGTATTGTTGGCGGTCTGGACGAGAGCGGAAAGACCAGTGCCTGGTTGATCCTGAAAAAATCGTAAGACGCAGAAGCGGATGAATGAGTAGAGGATATATACCTGCAGGTTCAAGCCAACGCCGGGTAAATCGACTAGTTGAGTGATCCCAGCCGATTTCAAAACAGATTTGGAGCCGAGGCCGGAACGCTCCAGGATCTGGGAGGCGTCAACACCAGAAAGCTACATGAAAACGAAGCGAGGGCATACAGGAGGTGTCTGGAAGAGTTGTGATTAGTGCGCAGTAATGAATGTTTGGAGCGACGGCGTACAGCAAGGCTCCCAGCGGCAAGAAGGACTTCATATTTGGCATTCACGGTGTACAAACTTCCGCCGGTAGTCGCACCGAACTGCAGACCAGTCGCCTTCGTGTGTTTGTGTTTGTCGAAGACGACCTTCGCAACCTTGTGTTCGGTCAAAACGGTGAGGGTATTGTGCTGCTGCGAATGAGGGTATAAAAGGGAATATGCAGCCGACGCCCGTCGAGTAATTTGAGCCACAGGGTCCCACCAGATCGTCCATGAGCTGTCAAGATAGTTAGCGAGGTCATTTGAGGCGAAGAAATTACATACGTGGACGCGGAGACGCTGCCTTTCCGGTCGCTAAGATCTGGGCTATCGGGAATACCGAAAACGAGGGCGATAGCGGCCTTGTAGATGGCTTGTGCCTCCGGGATTCTCATGGGGACAGGGAAGGATACATTAACGAGACCGTGGAAGCCGTGATAAGATGGCACAAAGTTGGCACCGTCGGCTCGTTGGGCGGCCGAAGGAGGGTGGTTGTGTTCAATGGCTTTCATATACTGGAGCGAAAGGTCAGCGAAAACAAAGTATAGTGACCGGTGGGAAAACGTACTGGGAACAAGCTCGCAGAGTTCCAGCCAGGATTTCCGAGGCTCTCAATTGCATCCAACTCGGCGCTTGTTGGTCTACGACGAATTTTGTCAAATTGGGATTGATTAAAAAGAGACAAGGAGCCGTACCGATACCACACCATGCCGTTCTACAGTTATTTCAGCTTGGACCAAATGGCAGCAAAAGACCCAACACTCACAATACTTGACCCCCCACCTATACATTTGCCGCTGTCGATCGGAATGGGAAGGGCCGTGCCATTCTCAGCAGAGGCGACGTAGTGCCAATTGCAGTCAGTAGCAGGGTCATTGTTAAGTGCTAAAACCAGGTAAATTCAGAGGGGAACGAAGTAGAGGGCGAAACAACGCACTGCCGCGGAGTTCTGCATTATAGATAGCACTGTTGTTCTGGAGGTCCTTTCCAGCCTCGATTAGGAGCACACTATAACCTCGTGCGCTGAGCTGTTTTCGTTATGATTAATTTTCGAATATCGGACCGCGAAGTCTCGCACCTTGGTGCCGACAACGATCGCAGACAAACTGCCAGGCGGCCGTGAGTTCGCGGGTTAACAAGGGCGAAAGGATCGCATACCCAGCTCCTGCAACGACCTAGAACGGTCGATTAGTTGGGACCTGGGTGAGGTTTAGGGGACGCACATAATCAAAGGTTCGGCCTGGAGGCACAGCCAGAGTCCTATTGGAAGTGATTAGAGTGCCACATGCACCCAGAGACGCTGTCAGTATGGTGAGGGACAACGACAACATGGTGGTGTCGAAATGAAGATGTAGAGAGAGGGACCCAGGGGATTATAAGGGTACGGAATTGTAGTCAGGGGGTACACCGCGTAAATAGTTAAACCATCACTCAGATCGGCATACCGATCCATTTTCTTTCCGCGTTCCATCGCTGCCCCTGCAGGACACTTATACAGCCCCCGAGACATAGGCTGGCCTTTAGCGCTTCAGCCTGAGGTGTATTTTTTGGCGAAAAAAGGCACAGATTTAGTGGGTTGCTTCCCGGTTGACAGAAAGGGATGAGATCGAAGGGCGACGCGGCAAATGTGGTCGCATAGTCTCGCGTGGCACAACGCCCAGCCTATCCCAGTGTAGCCAACGCGAACCGGCAGCAATGCGTCGAGCAGAAGAGCGCGAAAAGGGCGTCCGATGGGGGAGGAGGAGGAGGAGCATAGAATCGAAAGCCAAAAGGAGGCATTTCTGTCGATCAAACTGACGTCACTCTTCCGCGGCTCGAAAATGCAAAATGTGTCCTGAAGCAGCCCCTCTGTGTCCAGCCTCCAGGAGGGCGTTTCGCAACAATGAACGTGACCGCGATACGATTCTGTTGTGGTGCAAGTGTACATAGTCAAGTCTGGAGAAATCTAATCGTATATTATCAGGCATCCCAGCCTTCGAGGTGTGCCGATCGGTTTATGAGGAGGTCTGGTTCGAGGTGCCAGCCCGCGTAGGAGTGCGATCACGGCGTTTTTAATTCGTTTCAGAATGTGAGTCAAGCTAAGACTCGACTCTGGAGACAGGGTCAAATTCAGGTTGAAACTAAACGATGATTGGGAAACATACCATGATAGTTTGTACCTGACTTGTATGTCCGGCAAGGTCGTGTCGTCGCGTAGGTTCTACGCGAGTAAAGGTTAGCGACAACATGTACCGAAGCAAAAGCGCCCTGACGAACCGGTGGTGTGCGCAGGAGTGGGTCATTGCAATAGGTCGTGAATGGGGAGAAACCGCAGCGGCTGAACTATGGGTTAGTCAATAGGCGGCCAGACATCGCGCCTTTTAAGCCGCAGTGGATGCTTCGAAAAAACAACGACGCTATTGTCTGTTCAGGCCGAAAGTTAATGGTCTCAAGCCGGAAAGTGATTGTGGGTCCACAGATGATGATCATATACACCGGACAAGGAGAAGAACAAGACTGGACAAGGGACAAGGCGGCGTTGTACTCTGGTTGACGACGTTCAAGCATACAACTGTCGGTGGAGATGGTGAAGTGATGCCCTGAGCTGATGAGCATTTCGGAGTTACAAGGCAGGGCCGCCTTCGTGGACCCGACCAATAGACGCCTCGAATTGGGTGCTGTATACATCCGACCACGTCCTTGGTATACGCGAATACATTAACCGACCCCGAGATCTATCGGTCCAGAAAAAAATCAAGTAGGTAATTTTGACAGCTTGGAAATACACATGAGCCTAGAACGACGAGCCCAGCAGAACACGCGACTCACAGGAAATGACGCAGGATAGATTAGGCAGTAATTTATTCATCCTTCTTACTCCCGCCAACCCGCTTCTCAGCCTCTGTGATGGCGGCATTGTCGGTCTGGGGTCCACCAGCGGCTAAGGCGAGTCCAGGGTAAACCATTGCACCCAGGGTAAGTAAGCTCAACGCGACGCACCACCGAACATCCCGCCCGCCGCCTTCCAAGGCCGCTTCAAGTCACCCTCTGCCTTCTGACCCAGAAGGTGGACCTTGACGGGTACAGCCTCGTACACGCCCTTGAGACCCATAATGGCCTGGACGAACAGAGGTTGGGTGTAGCCCATATAACCGTGCAGGAAGCCCATCATTGCGATTCCCATGTAAACGGACCGGAGCTGAGTGCAAACGCAGACGTCAAGACCGGGTGGAGTGAAAAGAAGGAGGACATAGAGACGCACGAGTTTAGACGTCTCCGACAGGTCGTAGTCCCGCACAGTCGTTGTGACGAGTTGCCCCGGTTCTTGCGTCTGCGGTGTTGCGTGTTCATATCCAGCACCAGGCCGACTGCAAAGAAACGCACCATAGCATTCGGAGCGTCGACTGTCCCAGGTTAGCATAGCAGAAGAAGCTATCTGGGGAATAACCCACCATATTTAAGGACCGTTTGGTCGTTCTTGGACTTGATCTGTAGCAAGAATCAATGGAGCACAGCGAAGAACAGAGGGAGATGCCGACAGCCATGGAGATGTAGTAGTAGAGGCCAAGGACGATGACCTGCACAGAGACGTATCCAATCCGGGTGTACAGAAGAACATCGGGGTCGTCGAAAGAGATCTTCCGCGCTATCTGCATCACCCCGAGGGATATAACCAGGTTCTGCACGGCGGGGTTCATGGCGGCGAAGTTCTAAATGCTGTTTCCCGAGGTCAGTTGGGGTTCAGTGCAGCGGCGAGCACTCACAAGTCGAGCGAAGAAAAAAGGATACGCAGGCAAGCCGAACGACGTGGAAGATGACCCTAATTGGGAAATGTCATCACCCCGATCAGCTCTCAGGGCAAACGACTCGGAGGTTCGGTCTGCGACCCAGGCAGACATACTCAAGAACGCGTTTATCAATTATACCATCCTGATTGCAAAAAGTACACGTATGTAGATTGAACACGAATAAATAAAAAGCCATACTTAGTCTACAGAGAAGGACAACATAGGATCAGTTCCACCGCAGTCGCGCTTCATTTTCAATGCATTCAATCCTCATCCTCAAAGCGAAGAATCTGCGCATCCTCGTCCACAGGCAGATTTCTATATCCCCTACGATTCGGGAACGCCGTCTGGAACTGGGAGGCGGTCCACTCCCACGCTATTCCAGCAATTCCAATAAGGAACCACGGAATGGACGCGAGTGTGTCGACCACGCCCCCGTCCGAGTGGCGCCCAAACGCAGGACCGTCACCAGGTAGACGAATAGTCCTATGAAATGGGTCAGAAAGATTGTCGCAGGAGCGGGAAGTGAAACGCACCCCCGAGCTAGGCCACTGCGGTGGTAATACCAGAACCCGACAAGCGACACGAATAGTATCGGGAACAGGATAACTAGGAGCCAGAAGAAACTACCGTGGCCTGCGAAACCGGGGCATTGGTGTCGCGGGCCTCGATCGGGACGCTCGCCGCCGTCACAGCTGGAGAACGATATCTTCCGATATGGCGTCCGCTCGTACCAGTAGTCCTCACCATTTCGGCACGCCGCGTAGGGGTCGGCGGCCAGCGGTGTCGTCCCAGGAGCGAGAACACATTCGGAGCCCGGGTCGCTCTTGAAGTAATTGAATTCACTGACACATCGTGAGCGCAGTGTCGGATATCTCTCGAGGAGAACAAACCATTCAAAGTCCGACGCGGTACACGTGCAATTCTTTTCTATACGCTCCAGTGCCTTGGGTTGCTCGCCAACAACGCAGTTGGTTTCGCGGACACGACGGTGGTAAAGAGTCTGAGAACTTGTCAGTAGGCGGCAAGGCAAGTGATGGATATTGCGGACCTGTCTTCCGAACAAACATTGTTCTTGACGCTCCTCACTGGGACTCCACAGCTCGAAATCATCCTGTCCGGGATTCTCCACGCTGAGCACGCCTGGGTTGACGTTAGCACAAGGATACGAGATCAGTTCAGCGACTTACATGTTTTCGTGGTCAAAGAAGTAAAGTCCAAATGGACCACAGTGGAAACAGAGGAGTGAGGAACGTATCCGTGGAGGATGAATCGCCGACTAGTGTCCGAAGGCACCGTGATAATCGTCTGCACGCGCATCTTCTCGTTGGTGAATTTGTACTCGCGCCAATTCAGCCCCTCGTCCGTGCTGAACAGTACATGATCTGTAGGCTCTTCGTCGTTGGCCATAACCAAGATCGACCCAGAGTCGCCAAACTCCCACAGGTGCGCATCCTTATGGACTTCCTCCCAAGTGAATCCGGCGTCGCGGCTGAGGAAGGTATCGCTCTGATCGTACGGCGCCAGTGACTCGCCGACATTACCGACGGCCATGATGAGTCCGACGATCGAAGGGCTGCTATAAGTCGCGCGAGGATCGGTTCGCTCGGTGTAGCCATGAACATGAAGCGCGCAGCTAGTGCTTTGGCACTCGTATTTATTGCCGAGTGAATCTTTCTGGGGAGGCACCAGGGGTTTCCACGATCCGCCTGCGAATACATCTCAGAACCAGTTACAGTCGCGCCAAAAGAAAAAAAGTGCCAACCATCGTTATGAGTAATCCGGGTCTGCAACGCCTTCCGACCCGTTACAGCAGCCTCGTGGGGATTGCCCACGACGTTGATCAAAGCAATTCCATCCAGGCCGATCATCTTCTCGAAATCGACAAAACCGCGGTCATCCCGATTTACATTCTCGATAGAGAGCCCAAAGTACGTCCCGTTTGAATTGGACTTGAGGATGCTGCCCCAGTACGGGCTGGGCGGCTCCGACATGGTCATGTGAAGGAAGAGAGATCCCGTACTCGATTCGAGAACAGTATACGCCTTGAAACTAATAAGGACAGAGGTAGAACACCGAAAATGTGTCTTACATGAGATTCAGGGTGCATGCTCGGGGGGAACATCCCAGTGGCGAACTTGACACCATCGAGTGAAACCTGGAGATCTAATGATCGTTTTTGCGGCAAGAGCTGCGGAAATAGGCATCAGTGACCCAGTCAGTGAATATAATCTCGACTGCCTCACCTCTGCAACAATCAAGAATTCAGAAAACTTGGCAAAACCGACAACCTCATCAAACAGCTTCTTTTTCTTGGTAAAGTAACTCGATCCTTCGACGAGAGCCAGAGGGTTGTCCGATTGGAAGAATCGCTGTGAGCCCGTCTTGTCGCGATACGACTCGCACAAAATCTCCGTGGGGTCCGCATCCAGCTTCGCATCCTTCGCCCATGCACAGTTGACCACATAGTTCTCAACAAACGTCCACTTCCGGCCATTGTCGCGAGAATACTGCGCCTCGGCATGGCAATTCCGCGCCAGTGGCCCATCGCAATCCTTGTTCCCCGTCCAGATGAGCTTGTCCGAGTCAGGGTGGAATCGAAGAACTTGGGCGCGGAAGGAGTTCGGGGGAGTCGGCGCAAAGAGGGGGTTCCAGGTGCGTCCGCTGTCGGTCGTTGTGTAGAATTTCTTGGTGTTCGTGATGAGGTACGCGCGGCCGCTGCTGTATTTGTGATGATAGAATGCAAGGAAGCGCTCTTCCGGGAATTTTTGGTCCCATGTGTAGCCCTCATTGCTCGACTGCCAGATACTGTGGTCCTCCAAACGAACAATAATCGTCTAGGAACACGATCAGTATTTGTATGGCGTGTGCAAGACGGTGACCTACTGTCGAATCCTTGAAGTAGGCATGCTGAGTAATCTGACTCGGGAATTCAAACTAAACAAATGATGTTTAATCAACGCTTCGACCTTGGATATAACTCAAAAGACGTACCGTCTGGTGAATAATATCTCCTTCCGCAGGTTGAGCTGACCCAGGGTATAAGCGAAAAACGTGAGCAAACATGAAGGCGACATACCCTTTGAGCACGACTTGGAAACCTTCGCGTCCTTGTCTCCACCCGTGCAAGTGTTGCCAGGAATCTTCCGCCACCCGGAGGAGCCCATGAAGGTCTGGTCTACAGTCTTACAGACACCGGCCGGTATGGGCTCGGGGCCAACAGGCGCGCATTTATCGCCATCGCGGACAAAATTGTAATCACTATGAGGTTCGAATATTTGGTTGGTCATGAAGACGATGTTGTCAATAATCTCACCATTCGTAATCCGCGTCCGTGCACTGGCAGTTCTCTTCGTGCTCGACGGGGTCTGAGAATTTCTCCCCGACGTAGCAGTCGACGTTTGCCTTGCGGCGCTTATACCATTGCTACACCACGCTGTTAGTTGCACGCTCAGGAGCGATGCGATTGAGACAAGTACCTTGTGCCCCATGAGACACTGGGCGTTCTTCGCCGACCTTGCATACCATTTCTCGAAATCGTTCTCAGTACACTTCTGCTTTCTGGTGGGGTCGAAGTCGAGGTGCACGATGACAAATCGGCCGATCTCCTTTGTTTGATCTTTGCGCGCGACCTGGCCGAGAAGGAGGAATTTCTGCGACGTGGAGTCGGGTAGAGTGAGGAGTGCGCGAGCCCGAAGCTTAAGACCGAAGTTGTAGGTTTTCCTAAGCGGGGTGTGAGAATGAGCAATAAATAATATGTTGCACGTACCAGGTGTTGCCAAGGTCCAAAGAGTACCGGACTTCGCTGACACCTTCCTCATCGTTGACGATGACCAGAATACTACCCGAGTCTCCAAACTCGTATTTGTGGGCGTCCATCCTGATCATGCTCCAAGTGACCCCACCGTCATTGCTTAAAAAGGTGTCGCTCTCCTCGTAAGGCAGCAACGAGTTTCCGATCGAGCCGACAGCCATGACGAACCCAGGAGCGGGCGATGAAAATATCCGACCGAAATTGTGCGGGGTTGTGACGGAGTGTAAATGCAAGGAGCAGGTTTCCACATCGTCGGTGTTACACGAAACCCGTTGGCCGCTGCTGTCCTTGGAAGGAGCGCGAATCGGCGCCCACGTACTCCCATCATCGAATGTGATAAGAGACTTCAACTGTTTGGGCTCCCCTCTCCCTTCGACGTCCTCCGCATTCATGACGGTATTGGCGATACCAATACCCTCAATCCCATAGATGCGCTCATAGTCAACGAAGCCCATCTCGTTCCGGTTGGTGTCCTTGAGACTCTCAACGAAGAAAGTTCCGTTGGAATTGCTGACGAATAAGGTTCCGATTGTACCCTGGTCTTGAAGGACCACGTCGACTGCCAGCGAATGAGTCGTTGACTCCACAAGTGTATAGGCGTTCTCGCGAAGTCTGGCGGAGGACGCGTGGGGGAACTGAGCTTTGGCCCACGTCTTGGTGTCGACAGTCACGTAGAGCAACATGTCGCTCTGGCTTCCAGGGGACAGATCCTTGAGGGCGACGACGGCGAATTTAGACACGATGGCGAAAGCGACGACGCCTTTCGCGTTCTTGCCGATACCGAGTTCTTCCACCCGGTTGTCGTTCTCGAAGAAATCTGTGCTTGAGAATAGACGAGAGGAAGAGAGGGCGTGACCGCCGAGGGTAGTCTTGGTATCGAACCCGACGCAATAAATGAGGTCCGAATGCGCGTCATGCTTGAAATCGACACTACTGTGCGCAAATTGACAGCGAGATGTCTCTGAAAGCAGCAGCTTTGGCGTCGAACTGAAAGCGTCTTTTGTCCAGTATGTCTGCCGTGTCGCGATGAGAACGCGCGCGGAATAAGATGACTGCTCCAACTCACTTCGTCGTGGCAAACGGCGTTCCAGCCAACCCTATCGCACACCGTGCCCTGGTAAAGAATATATCCATACTTCTTGGGGTCGGAATGGAAGGAAAGCGGTCTGGCCACAAGTGCAGCTTCAACGGGAACATCAAAACTTCGCCAAGTCCTTCCCCGATCCTCGGTCCGGTAATGAGTTTTTGAGCGCGTCAGAACGAATGCCTGGTCAAGGTGAGGACGAGTCATGGACGCGCGGAAACAGCAAACTCACGTAGGAGTGGTCAAACGGATGCTCAATAACCATTGCTGCGGCGCCCTTCGGAATATCGTCTGGCTGGTGCCACGTCTTTCCCTCGTCGGACGAGACGTAGATGTTGCCCTCGACGGAGTCATGGTAGACGGTAGACTTTCAAACGGTTCAGGACACGTTCGCCAATGACTTGAAGGACTCACTGTCGTGTCGTCGAAGTAAAATAATCTCGCAGGGAGATTTGGGAAACTGGTAATTTCATGCTGTGGGTCCTGGGCGACCAGGAGAGATGGGAAGGAGAGGAGGAAGAGAAAGGCGGCATATAAATGTCGGTGCATTGTGCACGCAGAGGACACGTAGGCGCCTCACTGCGGACGAGAGGCCGACGTAGCGCGAGCAAGGTGATTTTGATGGCCTGCACCGCCACGGGAGCTCGTTCTGTCTTCTGACCTTCACGAGACGGGCGTAATTCTTCTCCGCAGCTTCTTCGACTCGGTTCCTCCTCGACGTCGGCGCTTGAAGCGCCATGCCGCAGCTCGACTGTTCACAACCGCTTCTGTCTTTTTTTGAACTGCTGTTTTTCTATGATATCAGTACACTTTTCCTACTCGGAGCGATTCAACGATAACTCTGGTCGACTCGCTCAAAAGACACACAAAGGAAACTCGTCGACTTGTGATGAGCAGCGTCATTCGCGTCTGCTGCGGCCCTGGCGACTGTGCAGCCGTCGACCGCCGTTAATTGATGCCGATGCCCGGCGAACAAAGGCGGGAAATTTGATGCTTTGACTCTTGCCAAAGCGCATGTTGGCTCAGGGTCCTTTACCGCCGCGTGGACAGCAAGCCATATCTCTGCACGAATTCTATTCTACCGTCGACAACGGCTTGTACGAAAGTAGCTCTGACATTGTCCTGGCAACTTGATGAAGACAAGGACTGGCCACTGTTCCCTTGTTCTCTGGCAAGCAACATCTGCGACAATTTATAACAACCCGTCTACTATCTGTCACCGTCGTATGGGCCCCGTTTCGCCATTGTGTTTTGGAGACGCGGAGAAGGACGGAGAACATCAAGTTTTGTGGCCACGACTGCACAATAACGTTACTATGCACTTCATCTAATCTAGTCCCCGGATCCTCGCCACGCCTGTCAAAGCGTCGCGCTTGGCCCCTTCCAATCTCCATCTGGCTGACCGCGCCAAAAGTATAAAGAGCATGAGTGGCGGTCTATACCTTCTACCATAACCACCCACAACTTCCCCTTCCCCACCTCACTACAAACCACTCCCAGCCTACACATCCGCCCCGTATCGTTCCACCATGTCCTTTGACAACACCCTCGGCCTCATCTTCGATCCTCTCCTCGACGAACTCGAGCTCGACATCTGCGGTTTCGCAGACTCAGCGACTGAGTCTAGTCAGGACTCCTGTAAGCAACCGGTTTCTCTTTGTTCGTCCCCCGGCTAACCCTGGCCACAGTCTCGTACTCTCAGGCGTCGACTTCCGCAGTCTATGAAGATGTGGCGTCGACTGACGACGACGAGTTCCCGCCCAACTTCGAGCTCCTCGAGGAAATCCCGCTCCCCGAGCGCAGATGGGTAGCAGCCGGACCCCCAGCCTGGGACACTGTTCCCGTCCCTCTGCCTATTGAGGACAGCCTGATCAAGCGCGCCAACTGCTTGAGGATCGACATCCCTCCCCCCTCTCCCTCGCGCGCTGGGTCTCGACCGTTGCCGAAGGAGAACCTGACTTCGCCTACCTCACCCGGCGATGGCAAATACGCGCGTCTTCGTTCCCGGGGTTCCAGTCGTGAGCCCACTTTCTCTCATTCAAGTCGTATCTGAAACTAACCACGGTCGCCACAGTAGCTCTCAGAGCTTTCAATTCGACCTTGGGCTCCCCAGAAGTCTACCACCGAGTTTTGGTGTAATGCGACACCAAAACGACTCACTGTAACTGTACTTTATACGACATATGCATGCCCTAGTCCCCTGTACGCCCCTTCTAATTGTATTACAATGAAACCCAGAGTTTCCCAAATACACACAATATTTTTGGAATACATGGCCTGTTAAATGAGTAGAGAAAGAAAGCAAACGAGTCTTCAATCAATAACCCCCAAGTGGTCTTCTTTGATTGTCCCAATCGCGAACTAGGAGAGTCAGGTTAGGTCAGGGTCAGCTAGAACTTGGGGCACATACAATCTCCGTGGCGTCTACACGCGTCCCGACGATCTTTAAGCGAACGTGTGTAGATTTCTCTATTATCTACACTGGCATTAGGAAATTACGACGGCGCAGCTTCATTTCGGGACCCTACCTGGTCCACCGAAGCAAACGAGGGTGGATTCGAATTGGAATCGAATCGCAGATCAGGGTGTATGAGCTGAAACCAAGATTGGATTAAAGAAGTAACGCAAGCAGGAAAACAGCAAGCCTACTTGATGCGAGACGAACACCGTTAGCGGTCCGACGTCCGCGAAGAAACCCATCTTGGCTCGGTTAAGAAAGGGTAGTGGAGACGGTGAGATAATGAGGCAGGGCAGACCTTGTTCACGTTGTTTACCACTCCGTCCACGACTTCACCCTTGAACGGCTTGAACACAATGGCCCGGTATCGGGTGATGAACTCGGCCTGGCCGCTACCACTCAGGACCATGCCCTTCCCGATATCCAGAATCGACACGACGGCGATGATGTAGCCAAACTGGCCAGAACAGGTGCCCTCGACGTCCGAATACAGTTTTGATTCGAGAAAGCTCAGCATGCGAGGACCAAAGTAGGATGGGTGAAGGAGAATGGTGTGGGTTAGTTCTTTCTGGAACAGAGACTAGATTGAAAGGGCGCAAAGCGACATAGTTCACAACACTAACGATGAAGAACATTTTGTGGTGAGAGTTGAGGAAAGGCGGTGTGACCTGTCACAAACTTCCCGCTCTCGCCTTCAACCTGCAGGCAATGGGAAAAAATCGCGGAGCTCTGTCGGGCATTGCCCGTTTCTTGACGCAGTCCAACGCAGAAGACGTCGAAGACCCACAAGAAACCGAAGCCCGCCCCGCGAAAAAAAAGGAAAACCAGCGGCGGCGCCGTGCCAGTGGCCAGCCCGCCTGTCGAACTCTCAGATTCACAATGGGTCAAGAATTACGACGCGACTGGCCTGGTCCCGCACTACAAGCACGCGTCCGAGGTTTCCAGAACACCTTCAGAAATGTCCGTCTTCCGTGTCTTTCTTTCGACCAAAAATTGGTGCCAATCGGTGTTCAAAGATTTCGCCCAGCGGACGCGCTTTCTGTCCCTATATTCGTCGCCCCCAGGTTGTCTGCTGGATGAGGAGGGGTGGTACAGTATCACTCCAGAGCTCGTCGCGGATCGAATAGCCGAACGGTGTCGATGCGATACCATCCTCGACGCGTTCTGCGGCGTCGGCGGCAACGCGATCGCATTTGCAAAAACTTGTGAACGAGGTGTGTTGGCTCGCACCAGTTTTAATCCCACACCTTATTTTATTCACCTCAGTCATTGCCTTGGATATATCCCCGACGCGACTCGCCCTCGCCCGACACAACGCCCAGATTTACGGGGTTGCAGACCGGATAGAATTCATTCTGACGGACTACATATCCTTCGCCAATTCATATCTCTCAATAAACAGCGGCACTTCGCCGCGTAAAATTGACGTTGTATTTCTGAGCCCGCCGTGGGGCGGTCCTGGATATCTCTCGGGTGATACCCGACCCTCCTCACCGACCAAACCCGATCCTCCAGCGCCAGAGACAGAGCCAGCTCACCCAAGTTACACGCTTGCTTCGATCCAGCCTGTACATGGCGCAAAGCTTTCCAGCTGACCCGCAAGATTACTCCCAATGTCGCGTATTATCTTCCCCGGAATACGCGACTGGATGAGATCGGCGCACTACTCACAGACCCTGCCATTCCCCCAATCGGAAGTGTGGACAAACAAGAGATGGTGGAAGTGGAAGAAGAGTGGATGGGTTCAAAACTCAAGGCGCTCACTTGTTATTTCGGAGGGCTGGCAGATCAACAGCCTGAGCTGTTCGACGCGTAGCGATAGGACTCGGAGGTGTCTTCGTCATTAATCTAATCGTACACATAATTGTCGAAGTCTCATCCCCAAGTGCGCCGTGCTCCAGAAGACAACGAAGCAGTGTGAGGGAAATGGGAAGTAAGCAATGCAACCACATCGGACTTGGTCACCATCCCAGTCAGTTTTTCCTCCCGTGGTGAAGATGATTTGTCGCAGATTCTACGATACCATATCAGGATGATGATCAAGTCCAAGCAATCGAAATGTGCTCACCAACTTCTGGAACATACTAACGACCAGTTCCTTTGGCACCTCTTGCCGCAGTTGTAGAACTGCCTCTTCGAGGAGATGCGAAAAGTTGACTTGTTCTGCTCCGTCGGGAGACGGATGTTGCGAGAAATGCATCGTTTGGAGCTTTCCGACTCTTCAAGGAGGAGTGGAGCTGATAAGAAACAAGAATTAGGATGGCGCGATTTAAGACCCTGCTACTTACCAATGGCTAACCGGAGTTTGTCTCGCGTGACGAACCCTAGGAAATCTTGCCCGTGCAGGACTGGGAAGCCGTGGAAATCGTGGTGCTTCAACATCGTGTCTGAAAACCGTTTGAGCGAGCGGAAATGCACCAAATACCAACGTACCCAGATCAGCGACGGTGTTCCGCGCATCCTCAATCACAACCAGTCGCTCCACTGCTCGCATCAAGTGAGCTCCGGTGTCACCCTTGTCCTCGAAATTGACGGGCGGCAGCCAGGGATACCCTCTCATCGCGATCCACACGGCATAGATACCTCCATCCTTCCCGAACGCGTCGCCAACCCACTTGGAGGCCATTACACTGATCATGATCGGAAGAACATGGGAAAGTGCACCAGTCAGCTAACACGACATCAGACCCGCGACTGAATTCAGAACATGTTATCGGCAAACCTCGAAAAGAATGACCACCAACGAGACTGTCGGGGAATAATAAGTAATTCGAAAACCCTCAAGGAGATTGTGCTGACTGGTCATGCGAGTGACTCCTCCGAGCATCGCTGATGCACCGATTACGGCGTAGAAACCTGGCGAAACACATCGCACGGAGGGATCGGGTGGACAGGAGAGAAAGATCCAAGCGGTAGGATATGCGCGGTGTAGTCCTTGTCTGAGAGTGTATCAGGTGGGGAGCTAAATGTACTAGAAGCAGGCGGTGAACTCACGTTAACAGGCCAACTGCTCGGCCGAGACATGCGCCAATGGCGATGGTGGGCAAGAATATACCAGCGGGAACCTATGACAGTTGGTCGCGACGAGCTAGAGCAAACAAGTACTATCCCACCATCATGCCAAACGTCCATGCAGTCAATAGCACCTTGATAGCGGCAGTGAGTACGAGTAGGAAAATGTTTTCCCACATCGCTGAAGGGCTGCAGATCGACGTAAGCAACAAAAACAAGGCTTTTACAACCGGACGTACTTGCAAAGACCGTGGTAATCAATCTTGTTTGGATCACATTCCTGGAAAAGGTTGGCGACCAGTTCCGAAGCTTGGACCCTGGAGATCTGACTCAGCCGACTGCACACAAGTGCTTGATGATATTTACCGCGAGAATACCACCTGTGGCACAGGGAGTTAAGCCCCTGTTGTATGAATCGAAAAGACATTGGCGAACCAGATAACTGATCGCAGCTGTGATCGCACTGACACCAACGACTTCAAGAACGGGCCACTCGTTTAAAACACTGTTTCTTCTGTAAAGCGCGATTTCCACGTTAAGCTTGATCAGTAACGAGCCGAGAATGCCCTGATTTAAAGCTCGAATCAGAAAACCCCACCGCACCAAAGGAAACATACCCCAATCACGCCCAAGGTAAGCCACGGAATCTGAAGAGAGTTTTGTGAGTGTAAGGGAATTTAGTGTCCCAGCAAACCTACCAACTCGAATGCGCGCCAGGTGTCACTTCCGCTTGTAACTTGGAATAACACCAGCTTCGATGTCCCAAAAGGGTTCACCCATTGCAATGCGACAGCGGCAACTGCGGAGGCCACGAATCCTCTCCACATTACTTCGGATTCGTTGGCGAATGTATCGAGCTCTGGACGCGACACTCAGTTGCTGGCCGTTGTCAGGGGCAGTAGAAATTCACCTTCTAGTCCGAACAGTACACCGCCTAACGGACTACCAAATGCCACGGAGACTCCAGCGGCAGCCGCAGCAGCCAACAGTTTTCTTTGCTGTGCTAGAGGAGAGTTCAAGAATGAATATGAGGAGTTCCGCGGATACAAACCTTCGTTGTTTCGAAATTGCTTGAAGAATCGCGAAAGGAAATAAGCCATGCAAACAAGAGACGTGTACCAGTGGCCCCTGATATCAAAAGTTAACCCCCGAAGGCAGCTGCTGTGTTCAGTCCCACCTCTTTCCCCAAAGAGAGGCCAGAGGCAACGGCAAGAGCGAGACCGACAGCTTTTATTAGCAGCGTCCAGGGGCTCAAAAATGCTGTAAAGACGTAGCCTCCCAAAATCTATGCCTACATGAGCGTGTGCCGTCGGATTGGAGGGGGACTGGACTGACCGCTTTGATCTCAGGGACTAGAGAAGTTTACTTGAGGATGCGAAATTTTCAATGACTAGGTCCGCTTACTTCCTGTATGAAATGCAAACGGGGCGTAGCTCTTTACGAGGACTGCTGCGCTCAAAGCAAATGCAACCTTGAAGGAACGTCTGAGTAAGGGTCCACAGGAGCTGGGGCGCACTTACTGCCAGCGAGACGTACACAAATGAGTGCAGTAGCGATTGGGCAAGGACAGATTCAACGGCAAGGAAGTCGCCCCAGGTCTGCCATTGATCACAGGCTTCTCCGGCTGCAAAGATATCAGGCGGAGAATTGTTCTGATTCGACGAAGGAACTTACAATTGACATCGCTACAACATGATACTTGGTTATAAAAGAATCCATAAGAGCAACGTCCTTCCCGGAGGTCACCAAGCCTGGACGGACGTTTACTAGAACCATTCTGGCAATTGAATGCGGAAACATACCATTTTACAAGCACGTCCAACCAACCCCCGGTCAGGCCAATACCGAAACCAGTGAGAATGACTATCAGCCACATTCGTGAAGCATCAAGCCTGAGGAGATTATTCAATTTCCGTGAAATCCCGCTGCGGATACATACGCACCACGGAAGCAAGAGCCCGCGAACACCAAATTGTGAACGCTGGGCATTTGTACGATCCCGTTCTGCCGCCTCTTCACGAAGCCACTTTGAACCATCTCAGCTCCGTCTAGCCAGAATGCGTTTACAGCTCTCCCCTTCCAAACTCACGTCAATGGTGCTCCCGTCCACATAGCGCGATGCGAAATGGGTTTGTTGGGTGGGAGAGCGCACTTGTCCTTCCTCTGAAAGTTCGAACGATTCCGCAGGGTCGAGACGCGCCATCGCGTGAGTTGCAAGGCACAATATTGGTTTGAACAGAAGAGTGCGAGTGCCACGTCGCACCAAACAACGCGTCTCTCTTCTGCAACCTTGATGTCCTCCATGTCCACGGGTCTGCTGGACCCTTTGAATGAACTACAAACTCTTTCGCAGACCCTATTCCTATCTTTATCGCCCGTTCAGACCAAGCCGCCCCCACCCCCTTCACTGGCCGCCTTTCTCGCATGCGATCAAGCTCTGTCCGCTGCTGTGAACTTGGCCCACACACACCAAATAAAGCAGCGTAAAATTGAAGCCTTGAAAGACGAAATACTTGAGCTTGATCGGCGGTGGCGGGAGATCTGCACGGAGCTGGAAGCAGGCAAACGAGAGTTGGAAGAAATGATCGAGGAAGGGGAGGAGAGAATAAAATCCATAGAACAGGCCAAGAAGGGTCGGTTGCTTTGGATGGTCCCCAAATTTTGCTCACTCGTTTGGCAGCGTCAATTCCGTATCCTGAGCTGCTGGCTTATGCCCAGAGTCTCAGTGCATTCACGTCCGCGCCACCAAATATGCCGGACCTCACACTTCCTGGCCAACCCCCTCCGCCACTGTTCTTCCCTCCATTCCCCAACGAAGAAAAGATGCGCCGTGGGCGTCTCAATGCAGAGGCGCCTTTGGGTCTGCTCGGGGAAACACACTCTGTCGGACGAGGTCTGCCGACGATCTTTTTCTTTGGAACACACCTTGACGTTGTTAAAAGCTCCAACCGTCTCACCACCAAGGGCGCCCGATGCAAGCCAGCATCTTGCCCCCGGCGCCAATCCCTACAGACAAGATCTGCGCGCTCCTCAGTCGCAATTGTTCGACTTGGATTTGGATTTAAATCCCGATTTATAGAGTACTAGACGATACAAGGTGTGTGTCCACGCGCCCAAATCCCAAATGAAAATAGATATGTACTCTGCATATAGCCATCGGTTCCGAGCGATCTCCTCGTCGAATCAGCTAACCGCGGTCTTCGGCGGTTTAGCTCTGGGTTTGACCGTTGGCGGTGCTCCGGCCGCAGCTTTGAGCTCTCGTATGCGTCCCGCGATGCCCTCCGTCATCTTCGAGACTCGACTGCCGCCGGACCGTTTCGCGTTGTTTCCATAGAACTGTTCACTCCATGCCTGCAGCTGATTTCGAAAGCCAAGGTTGGGGCAAACAATGGAACGTTTAGCCTGCGTGTATGCTATTGATTCTGACGCGGTCATGGTGGTTGTGGCCACGATGTACGCGCATACAACAGTCGCAGAGCGGCTTACGCCTTGGAAGCAATGTACCTATTCGTGGTAACTTATGAGCATTCAATTGTAGAACACGGCTTCGCCACACACCAAAACATTGTTTTCCTCATTCTCCGCCAGCGCTGCGGTTATGAACTCGGTTGTTTGGGTGAGGTATTGCTGGATATCGACGTCTATCCGGTCTGCTATTGGGATGCGCAGCCTTCGGTCGTCCGGAATACACTCTGGAATGGTTGGGTCTCGGTCCAACACGCTCACAACATGAGTGATTTTGAGCCGAGAGAGTTGCTTTTCGTCGCGCGCAGTGAAGTAATCCGAGAGATAGACACGGGGAATAATCAACGACGCGGCTCGTGCCTTGCCAGATCCAAGGAGTCCTCTGGGATTTTGGGCTAGAACGGAGGTTTGCCAGCTGGGTGAGGCGAAGGACAACATGGTCTAGAGTCAAGCTGAGATTTGACAGCGGTGAAACATCAGCGATCTGATTCTCGGTGTGTGCGGCGCAGCGGGGTCTTCGAGTGAGGCCCAGCGCTCGGCGACTCAATAAACACAACTGAAGGATAGAGACGCACAGGAGATAGTAAATAGCGAGTAGGAAGCAGTGAAGATGATCCGCGCCGAGGTGGTCTCTGCTAAATGAGCCTGGATGCTGGGCGTCCGCCAGGGCCGCTATAAAACGCATATTCATTGGCATGCTCAAGCTGCGGCGTACAAAGGGAAGGAAAAGCAACAAAGAGAGTGGTTGCTCTGGCCAGAATTTCTCGCGAAAGCCCCTAGGTCACGCGTGACTCGCCTAATTTCCGCCTAGTGCCTTGAGGCTCGACGTCCACGGTCGGAATGGACGCTGTCGAGAAAGCCAACACAGAAAGGCAGAAACGATGGTGTGTGTATATGCTCCAGTTCCAAACCCTCTTTCAGATCGACTCGTGAAGGGTCAAAGACCAGAAAGTCGGTGAAGGTACCTACGCTGTGGTATATCGAGGTGCGTGTGGTTGTCCTCTTTGAATGTATGTAGCTAAACTTGTTCTTTAGGCAGAGAGGCCTCTACCAACCGCAGGTCGCTATAAAGAAGATCAAGGTTGGCCAATTCAAGGACGGGCTCGACATGTCAGCAATTCGTGAGGTGAAATATCTGCGAGAACTCAAGCACCAGAACGTAATCGAGGTAAGGAAACTACAGCGGCGACCCTTGCGAATACTTACACTTCTTTCTAGCTGTTGGATGTATTCTCGTCCAAGACGAATCTGAACCTCGTTCTCGAGTTCCTCGACTCTGACTTGGAGATGATAATCAAGGACCGCGCTCTGGTTTTCCTCCCAGCGGACATAAAAAGCTGGATGGCAATGACTTTTCGTGGGCTCGAGTTCTGCCACAGAAATTGGATACTTCATCGTGTAAGTATCTCGGTCTGAGACATGTATCTCGTCCGAACGCCTACACAGGATTTGAAACCTAACAATTTACTCATCGCCTCGGACGGCCAACTCAAGATTGCTGATTTCGGTCTCGCGCGAGACTTTGCGGACCCTGGCTATAAAATGACTTGTCAGGTCATCACACGGTACGCGTGCAAACCTTTTCAGGTCCGCATATTTCCTAACTGGAATTCAAGATGGTACCGACCCCCAGAGCTCCTCTACGGTTGTCGGTATTATTCTACTGCTGTCGACATATGGTCTGTCGGGTGTATCTTTGCTGAGTTGATGCTGCGAACACCATATTTGGCGGAGAAAGCGACATGGACCAGCTCAAGACAATATTCCGTGCTCTAGGAACGCCGACCGAACAGGACTGGCCGGGCCACACCAAACTCCCCGACTACGTCCCAATGGGTCAGTTTCCCAAGACGCCACTGCGGGACCTGTTTACCGCAGCCAGCGCCGACACTCTCAATCTCCTGAGCCAGTGTTTGGTGTATGAGCCCCGGAAGCGCATCACCGCCAAAGATGTTCGTTTTCTCCGCACTATTCCTTCTGCTCGCGAATACTGACCACTCGCTAGGCTCTCCATCACGCATACTTCTTCGCCCTCCCATATCCTTCTCACCCCACTAAACTGCCCAAATGCGCGGCCCAGCTGACCGCGGCGCTCCCACTCGAAGAGCTCGACGGGAACACCCTCACCGGCAAGACGAACCGTCTCAAGCGCAAGCTGACCTCGCCCTCTGACGACACGAAAACACGCCCCCGCAGTCGCACGACGTCTGGATTTCACGAAACCAACACCCGGCTCATAGGAGCCCGGCGTGAGACGTGTATAATGAACGCATTTGCTATGACCGAGTCATTCTCTCGTGGATGTTGGGTATTAACGACTATGCCGCCTATCTAGGTGATGAGGGAAGCGATAAATACTAGAGTGTATGCTGCTCGGTTGGGTACGTGAAATTCACTGTGTTGTGGTACTCGGTAGAAATAAAAGAGAGCAAGGTGCTCATGTCAATTTCTCGAATGACCGCATTATTACTCCATTCCCTCCTTCCATCCCAGATCAACAACGACGACGGAGATATCGTCGAGGGCTGCATTGACCAGCTGGTTCGCCATTTTGGTGGCATCGGTGCCAAACAGAACATTCTTGATGAGAACTTCGGCTGGGTTATCGCCCGAGACGGGTTGAATAATATACGAGGGTGGGTCAGTTTTATCGTGGTCTTTGTTGTCCAATAGGGCCATGATGACATCCCATCTTGCGCCTGCTGGGAGTGGCCACAGCGCGTCACGAAGGCCATCCGAAGCAAATACCAACATGTCACCAGGCAGGAGATCGTATCGCGCAACGGTGGGGGTCGAGGATAGATATGGCGGAGTGAGATTACGGTTTCTATCCCAGACCTCGAATTGGGCCGGTGGGACTATGGATGGATAGAAGTATCCCAATATACGTTTGGCGAGCAGGCGCGACTGCACCTTGAGCTGATGGTCACCGAGTGCTTGCATGGATTGTCAGTAAAGAAATCGAGTCGTGGACGAGTTTGTGCACCTCGGGTGACGCGGAGTACACCGACAACGGCGCCGTGCGGGACCACATCGACTTCACCTGGGTGCTCTGCAGGAGCCGCTCGACCTCTGCCGGATTCGAGCCGTTGTGCCGGTCGCTCAGAAAATTGGGGTCATCGTTCCGTTCTGCATTCGTCCGCACACTTTTCCATTGCATTGTGTGAGCAGGAGGAAACCCAACAAAAACCCATTCGCCCACCTGCATCAGAATCCCCCAAAGAGGCGATCCATTACGTTCTCTTTCCTTTATCGACGATTCCAATGAGAAACAGTGGTGCCAACGACAGCTGGCCGTCCGTCCCTGAATTGCTGGTCCTCCCGGCCGTAGCCGATGACTTCGTGGACATTATCCGGATCTGCCCAGTGCTCGTCCGACCAGTCTTCCCCCGGCGGGAAGAGCTCCGTCACCTTCAACAAGAGCGATCGGTCAAAATCTTAAAGATCTGTTTAATGACCCGGGCTTGGTCCACATCCGAGGCAGTTGGGTTGAACTGGTCGATTACTAGCTGGGAAGATGCTTCGAGGCAAACTCCGCTGACTCGCTGCCACAGTGACCTGAGAACTGGGAGTCAAGGAAGCGCGACAAGAGAACACGGGTGATTCTACAAACCGTCGAAAATGGCGAACATTATACCGTGCTCGAATTCAATAATTACGGTTCGATCTTCCGCTTTTCGTTGAAGGGTGGACTCATAGACCTTGATTCCGTCCCAGAGAGTTTGCTCGGTCGTTACAAAGCGACTAGGCTCCATCAAGAGGCACGTCGAGGGGAGGAGATTTGTTTGGAGGTTCAAGACAGTTGTACGGGAGTCAGCAGAGAGAGAGATCTCAGATCAGTTACCGATTTTTAAAAGTCACAGGAATTCAAGAACAAGATTTCGAATAGGCTTGGGGGTCCCGTTCACGCTCCGAAGATGTCTCGGTCCACGGTCATTGTGGTTGACGTTAGAGTTTATCGGTTGCAGCTGTTTGTTCCGCATCGCGATCGGTCTCTCTTTATCAACACCCACCACCACCGTCTGGCATGCACATCCAGCGTTGGCGCCCTCTCGGTCGCAATCCTCCCTTGAATCCTAGTTTTTTTCTGACTCTCGCAGCGCCCCGAGAAGCATTCTCCTGAGGCTTGAGCGCTTTCGCCTTCCATCGCTGGCCGCACGGGCATGCAACGACTACCGCCAATCTTCTCTTCCCCGCGTCTTGGCCACCTTCCCATCCTGGCCAGTCTATCCTTCGCGATTCGTCACTTTGGCGTGTGCAACTGGCTTAAACTGGCGAAACCGGCATACCTCGAGGGAGGACTTTCGGGATATTCTTCTGTTTGCGATCTTCTCGTCACTCGCGCTCGCCGCTCAGGAACATGCGCAACTTGAGGCGTACTTCGAGGTTCAACGTTCAGCGCTCAGCGCTGAAATTCTAATGATGGTTCTACCTTTTCCACATAAGCTCGCAGTTACCTTTCTTCGAATCAGGATTTGTGGGCCCTCACGCTGCAAGTGGGATCCGCTCGCCCTCTGGCGACTCTCTTGCCATAATTTTCTACACTCGAAACAATTTATGCACCCATCGGCTCAAATCCAATGAGGAGGGTTCTACTTGCCAAATCTGCTCTACAATATAATACCTTCGTCGCACACCGACGGCGGGTGGCATTGTCTTGACCAGCCTTTCCTCGCTGCCCCAGCGCGAGCGTCAAGTCTGTCTTACGTACGCCCTGTCATGGTGCGCTGGCTGGCCAACGGACAAGGACGAGTCGCAGGAAGGGAGGTTGGTGGCGAAGTTGGCTTGTGTGCGTTGTAGGACATCCTTAAACCCCACATAGTGGACGATATATAAACAATGCTAGCTGCTACCCTTGTTGTCCCTACCAGACATCAGTAGTTCCAGTAGCGCTCTGCTTCTAATTCAAACCACATATGAGTACCATCGCAACATTCGACGCACGCCCTGAGTGGGGACGAGGCAAGTAACATTCGACGTTGCATCCTACACACGCTCAGCGTACATAATAGTTATTATATGTGGGGAACGGACTGGTGAGTGTGTCCGCATTGAACGAGTTTGGCGACTTCTCACACAACACGTTCTCTTTCTTTCCCTATCACGCTCACGTATAGGACTCGTCTAGGACGCAAATCTGGTGCAAAGGCAGACAGCGACGGGGAGGTGTACGTCCTTCTTGGCTCAACTGCGCGAACTGAACTCAACGAAATGAACCAGTGCCCCTGATCTGCTTGAACCACATATCTTGCGTTCTCTTTCGAACGTCAAGGCGCTTCTATCCACACAAGCGCTCACAGCTGCCATGTGTCGTCTTGGACGTCGACGGCGTTGCCTGGCTGTTTGGTCGCAATGGATCGTGTGCGCTCGGCCTGCCCAGCACGACGGTCGATTCCATCTCGGAGAGCGCGCCGAGGAGGCTGACTGCGTCGGAATTGGGCGCGCCGGCTACGACAAAGTTCGTAGACGCAGCGTGTGGTAGGAATCACACTCTCCTGTGTGGTTCGGGGGGAGAGCTATGGAGTGCTGGCATAAATAATCTAGGCCAGGTGTGTTGCTTGCACCCCGCCGATGTACTGCGTACTGATTTCCATACTTCAGTGCGGCCATCCCTCTCT
The DNA here is from genome assembly GCA_029281495.1 of Mycena filopes. Taxonomy (NCBI): domain Eukaryota; kingdom Fungi; phylum Basidiomycota; class Agaricomycetes; order Agaricales; family Mycenaceae; genus Mycena; species Mycena filopes. Next base: position 88,475 of record JARIHR010000143.1, read on the forward strand.
CCGGACGTTCCAGCCTTCAAGCTCGTCAATGTGGTATCGGAAGGTGGAGGGAAGGAACGCGTCGTGAAAGCCACTGCTGGTGTTACGTTTTCCGTCGTGCTGACGGATTCGGGCAAAGGTAGGAGGAATCGCACGATTGATATTAAAAGAAGAGCACTCATCGCGAAATAACTTGACAGTTTTCACGTTCGGAAGTGGTGAGAAAGGGCAACTGGGCAACGGGAAAACGGGCGAAAGGATAATTACGGGCAACAAAATAGCCTTTGACATTGTCTCACAACCTGGTATGTGCTTCGACGTGTCTCTTTCGATATCTTATGTGTTATTCAGCTCAAGTGGAGGGAATCGACAACCGGAAAATTGTCCAAATCTCTGCGGGCCAGCAGCACTGTATCGCTCTCGATTCAACCGGGTTCGTTATTTGTTAACTCTGCTCTTGCTTCGTGCAAGTTCTGACTCATATAGACTGGTGTATGTCTGGGGTTATGGAGGATATTGTCGCCTTGGCCTCGGGACACAGGCTGATGAACTGAAGCCAAAACTTGTCCCGAATTTCGCGGGACCCAACGAACTCCTGACAGGGGCTTACGTTACGGCCGGTCCAAGCAATAGCGTGGTGGTGGATCGTCAGGGCATGTACTGGATGACGGCAAGGTAGGCTAATCCTTTATATCGCGAGCCTTCGACTCATGAGTTCTTTAGTGGAAAAACAGCGGAGAAGGCGAGTCGTTTTGTCTCTGTCGTGGACTGTGTAATTAACTGGTGGTCAGGCTCTTCGGGGTCACCATATTCGTCGTTCCGATACATGCAGGATATCATGTCAGTGAATCCGAACATCGTCTTTCATCGCCTTATCCAACTTCCACAGGGCATGTAAAGTGTCTCATGCAGCTTGTGGTGGCGTGACGCATTGGGTGCTCACCCCAGATGACGACGACAAGGATACAGGCGAACCGACCGTCATGACCATCGCTTGGGGTCAAAACGCCGCAATGGTACGCCGCGTTGTTTCTGTTTCAATACCGTTTAAATTCAAGACTTTGTTCAAAGGTGAACTCGGCCTCGGTCTGATGAGCCTAAAAGCGCGACCAAACCGACCAGGCATATACCCCTGGACGGTGTCTACGTTTTTGAGTTCGTCAGCTTACTTCTGCGTGTACACTTCCTCATTGGCTGTCATAGCATCGCAGCAGGTCAA
>JARIHR010000144.1:0-84351 GCA_029281495.1 Mycena filopes
AGGCCCCAGGGTTGGTGACTACTTGGTGACCACCTACAAGGCAGAGTTAACTGTGTCTCGGAAGCCAGCCCAGAGCCCCAGCGAAGGTAACAGCCTCGCGATAGTCGAGAATATCCAGGGTTGATAAGAAATTGAGGAGACAGCAAGACAGGGTGTTGCCGATGCTGCCGAGACTACCAAACAATCGCAACACTGTGGCATTACTCACACATTCTTTTGCACCTCGAAACGCTACTTACAGAGGGTTGGCGACTCCTCGTGTCAAGATATCAAGACTATGGGAGAGTCTGATCCAAGTCCAATCCGAAATTGCTGAACCGCCGCTGGATGTATCCACCAAAATCTATGCACGATGTGTGCGCCTAGCGGAGACCTCTCACAAGCGAAAGACACTCCCAACCCACCAAGCATTGAAGCTCCTAGCCGATTCGCACCACATATCCCTGACACGCATTTTACTCAGGCTCAAAGATTCTCAATTTGTCTTCCCTCGGACATGCGATAATAAATTGGTTCGATAATAAATTGGTTCAACCATCCCTCACCCGACCGACAAGCAAAGCCTCGTCCGGGGCTGTAAGTATCTCGTCCGCTGCCAAAAGGACGGTGGACGTCCGACAACGCTACTTCGCGGGTCGCAGCAGCCGGTTTATCATATTTGCCTTCAACAACCAACCGCCGCAAAACAGAGAGGTCCATTCTGCCAGGCAGCTTCTTGGCCCAATTCGGCCCTAATGTTTGGGGTCTCTTGCTCGCCCAGCTTGAACGCCATTCAACTTTGCCTTCCACTGAAGGTTTGCGTTCTTTTCAACTCAGCGCCGTCGAAGTAATCTATCTATTGGGATTGATTGGTATCCCCAAAGTTGCTGGGCGGCTCTACGTTCGCGTTTCTACTCCCGATGTATGTATTCCACTCGCCGAGGTTCCTTCCATCCTTCCGTCAGATGGCACGCGTGAAATAGAATATACAGCTGCACTCACGCCATGTTGGTCGGGGCTGCCATCCACAACAAGAGTTCGTCATCAAACACAGCGTCCGTGACGTCTGAGGTGTTAGTGTCCGCGAGGAGTTGTTCGATGGAGACCCCCGGTCGAAGGTAGGAGTCCGAAGGCCCAGTAGATGCTTCGAAGGACTCCAGGTCTTGAGGGTAACGTTCGCTGCGGGATGGGTCTTGACCACCAGACACAGTGGTGGCATCGCCATAGATATCACCTGAGTTGATGGGCAGATGCTCGAGAGAGCGCAGCGATCGCAGGAGGTCCCCTAATCTCCCTGCCGGCTTGCAACCTGTAAGTTGACGTTAGACTCTGAGAATCGCCCCAATTCGCTCGCTCGCCGCACGTTTACCTCGATTCCAGGAACTTCATGACCTCCATCGCCGTTTCCAAATGGGCCAGGTCCTTGGCAACATCCTGTGAGGCGCCGGCACGATGGGTTCCAAAACAAATTGAGGACGACGATGGTGCCCGCAAACAAGACTGGGTTCTTTAGAGTGTAAGACATAAAATAAGTTTGCCAGAGTCCTCGACGTACAATAAGAGTGAACAGTGGTTGTCGTTCTGGCCTCTTTAGCCATACTTGTGCCTGTATTTTCGTTGGATTAACGCGCTGGGCATATATATTGAAGACACTTACTGCATGAAGTATCGCGCGCGCCGCTCTTAAACAAATGAAGAGCGATGGAGCGGCCAGTGTGCTCATTTGTGGATGTGTGGCCGATGAATCTACAAAAAGGCTCAGCTACGTTACGAACGACGAACCGATGTCGAACCATTATTTGAGTAAGATGACAAGACACGTAGAGCGTGATAGATTGGTCGAAAAAGGGATCTTGTGGGGGACTATCAGGGTCCCACCGGACTGCAAATGACGTGAGAATACACCTGCTAACACCAACATCTTGCGTACGGTGGGCTGGTATGGAATCCGAAAGTCATTCATGGAGGAGTCGAGCTCAGCCACAGTGCGATGCTCCCAGTCGAGCCCGACCCAGCCCATGCGTGTTTTGGTCTCTTTTGAGGGATGCATCCGCCGCATCACATCAACCAGGATTTTGCATAACTTGATATGCTGGACGGACGTACGAGCCGACAGCAGGCTTTCCCAACGGCTGTACGAATCCGCGATCCCAGTATTCATCATCAACCTCGAGTGGTAGATCCACACTGTCTTCCTCAAGGTCGAAACCGGGGGGACGTCCATGAAAAACAGAGGCCATTGTTTCGATGCGTACATAACACCTAGACGTGACTGTTAGGCAGGAGTGTTTGGATAGTCAACATACCACTGACCAGAAAACACGCCGCCACGCCTCATTTTCCGGATTTATGTTGTACTCGTCGCGCTTTCGACGATATTCCCCGCGCCGTTGAAGGCAACTGATACCAAGAGCCTGAGGGACGTTAAAACAGTCCTGTATTTTGTCGCGTTTTCCTGGCATACCATATACACGGCGGAGACTTGAGGAGCGGAGGTGCCTACGAGATAGGTGGCCATGAGCTGGAGGCAGCAAATCAGTGAGGCGTCGCGCACAGAGAGTTCTGGGGAACGTACAAAACACATTTGAACCTCGTATATTGTCGGCTCGGCCGCCTTTCGACGGAGTATCTGAATTTGATTGGCAAACATCCACCCAGCGGAGAGCGCGGTGTCGTCTCCCTGCACGAATACACGGGGATCATTCGAATGCTGTGGAGAGGCGTTCTAAACATAAGCCAAGAAAGGCCGACAGAGCTAGTTACCCGCGATGCGACAGCCAATACTGCGAGGAAAAGTCCACCAAAGGAGTGATCCCTGTGATACAGCCCTTCGGCGACGGACCGCTCGAACGATGGCCGGTGCAGAACGAGAATAGTCGGTTGCACAACAGTGAAATAGACTTGTACCAAAGAAGCTATAAGGTCGGGTTGAGGAAAGATATAGTGGCAGTCGTAGCTGTCCTCCTCCCACTAGAAGAAAATGAGCGGCTTATCAAGATGGGTAAGAACAACCTGCCGGCAGCGTGTCCCAGAACAAGGGGCGGCGCGCATGGGACGCGACCGGTCCTCCCAGATATTGTTCCTTCATCTGCGCATGGAAAGTGGGTAAGAACAAACTGTGGCAGCTGTGTGCTCACCACCATGGCGCTATTGGCCATCGCGAGGATACCCGCCGGCTTGAAGACTCTGTTCTGAACCGAGTCGATTGTAAACTGCTGAAAACGCGCCGCAAGCTCGTCGCCCGTCAGGTCATCGTCGGGAGTAGCCGGTTCATCTGCGGGTGTCGAGCTATAACCCGGCTGGTGAAAGACGGAGTCGCTCCGACTCGAAGATCCAGACAGGGATTGCAGTTTCGCCCTGAGAGACAAGTTTTCATTCATCAGGCGGGTGTTTTCCCGCTGCAGAGACATGCAATCTTTCTTCAAAGACTCGTTGGCTTTCCTCAGGCTGTCGTCATTCGGCCTTGGCTCAAGAATAAACGAGCAGGTCGTGCTGGAGTGCGGATACACATACGGACGCTTTGTCCAGGGCTGCAAATAGGTGCATTTGGCCGAGGGAGATTTGCTGCAGTTGGTACAACGTCCAGGAGGTATGATAGGGCCGTCGCCTGAAAGATAATAAAATGGGGCTGGCAAACGGAATGCAACTTGTATTCACATCGAACTGGCAACAAGTCAGCGCTAGGTGCCATCGAGGTAGAGCCTGTGTGTACTCTTGCGTCGTCTGCAAAGGTCGCAGGATCTTCCTTTAACTTTCAGCACTTGCTCGTTGGCCATGATGACTGCAGAGTACAAGGCCGACAGGGGTTCGTCTGCCGAGGTGCCGAGGTTGCAAACATGCGCAAAGCTGACCTCACTGCCAGTGACAGGCTCCACTGAAGGCGTTTGGCCATTTGGCGACTCTACATGTATCTCCCAGACATCACCACACCCAACTGTACGGTCGGCGACTTTTCTCATCCTCAAAATATTCAGGGAGATCCAAGTTGGATCGGAAATTGCGAATTGCGGAACCGCCGACGCTGGGTGCTCCACCAAGGCCCAATGTGCGCCGGAAACCTCCCAAATGCAAATCGCTGCTCAAATCCCAAACATCGGGCTCCCCGCTTGCTCCCCGCTCTCCGCTCTGCGATTCGCACACGGTAGATAGATTCATGACGGCGAGTGGCTTAGACTTCAGGCTTCAAACTCTTTACCACCAAGAAGGCTTTCAATTCACTTCCTGAGTCGCGCATTCGACGATTGAACAACAAGACTCGCGGTCGGGGTCACCCTCCTCCGGCCGTATGACGGAGCCGCGCAATATTCGAGTCTCAACAAATGCACACTCGTCCTGGATCTTGACTCTTACGCAGTCTCCTGGTCGCTTCTCGTCTCTTCCTCGAGCTCTGTTTGAACCTTTCTCTAAATCTCTTCTCAAACAGCAAGAATGGCGAGTCGACCTCGGCTAACTCAAGTTTTGGCGGCGACCACCTGACCGCGTCCCTTCCCACGCCCTCCTTGTCTCTTGTCTCCTTCCCTGAGGCTGAAACTCTTAAAACCGAACTTGAACTTGCCACTGCTGCTGCGAGGCCGACTTGGGAAGGCCGTGACCGAAGTCGTCTCAAGAAGAATCGAGCTCAAGCCTCCGATTTTCTGTCCACCGCCGCGATGCCCGAGGACGGCACCAACTTTCTGACTGGCCTCCTCACTAAACCCTATCCGCCGACCCAACGTCGACCCTCCGTCCCTCAAATCCCGTGGCCGATGTGCGGTTCTCTGCACTCAAATACTTACTACCTATCCGCACAGACCCCATCTCCGGGCAACCCATCTTGGTTAACCAACCTGGATCGCGAATTACTCCCAACTCAGCCCACCTTCTCCTTCTCCTCCACTCGAGCCCTGGCCATCTCGTTCGCGAAGAGCTCTTCTCTTCTCATTCATTCCATTTCCGCTAAGCTTACCACTGCATGCGGATCAGGGGCTAGGATGTGCCTACCCAAGCAACTAGGGCCAAACGCCCCTTTGCCCACGTCAAGGGAAAACGCGCTGTCCTGGTCCACATCCGAACTGAAGTCTGACGCAACCTGTCCCGAGCTTCAAATTCCCGCCGCTCCCGTGCGGAACAGACCCAGCAATGAACCGAACCGAAACTTATTACACGCGGCTTCCCCTGGCTCTCACTTCACTTCAAAATCAGAATCACGGATCGCGTCGGATAAGCTTGCAGAACTTTGCTTCCAAAGCTAGCTCGTGCCAGCCCGTTCCGCGTTTTGCTGCTCCTTCATCATCCATATCATTCAAGTTCAACCTGGAACTTAACACGGTGACGGACAGGCTAGACAGGTGCATATGGGCCTCAGTTGTGCTCCGCGTTGACTGATCCTTCAGCGCTCGGTCTTTGAACTGTGGACACCCGTCTTCCGTCGCCTCGACATCATCGTCCTCCGCGCCCTCGAAACCCGCCGGCGACCATGGTCACCATTCGGCTCGCACACTTTTCAATCCCAGACTTTGACATATCATTCCTTTACGACACACACTGCCTTTCGAATTCTCTTTCTTCCATCCAACCGCGCGAGCAATGAACGCACCAATCATCGTCTAGGCAGTATGGAATGCCACTGATCTCGTTGGGGGTGTTATCAAGTGCTGGTTGTCTGGTTTCCGTGAAAAGGGAGGAAAGGAGGAAGTACGGCACAAGGGGGCATTAAGCCTAAAAGGCTATCTATCCGATGATAACTGCGGATGGTCTCTGGGAGTCTTTCCGTGGGGGGAATTGCGATGGTGATGAGGACGCCGCGGGGGATTCTACCAGGGGTTATATACCGAAAAACTTCGGACAATATGGCGGAACAGGGGCATTTGATGAGAGTGTTCCCTCAGAAGGAAGGAAGCGTCCAGGTGAGATGGATCAGGATCACTGCATATGAGCGATATGGGTCTGCAATAATATTTGTGAGGGCATTGGGAGGATGTTAGTTGCCTAGGTAGTTGGATATAAGTCCCAAATAGGACGTGAAAGAATCCCACAGAGTTTGTGCTTTTTTTCGCATCGACAGTTGTATCAGTTCTTGTTCTCCTCGATGAGCTGGAACAAACCAGCGCGGCCGTCCCAGTACAACAAGTCTGATTCCCTGTCCGATCACAGAACTCCCCTTTCCCCCGCATACACCAGTCCTAGACGGGCACCGGTGCCACCCCAGCAGCAGACTCAGGGCTTCTCCCTCTCCTCCGTCTTCAGCCGCACCCGCGCTCCCTCCCTGCGCTCCGTCTACTCCACATCCACAACCACCACCACCACCAGCGACCGCTCAGCAGCACATCCATACTCGGTCATGCACGTCGCCCCTCTTCCAGTCGTCTCAAACCAGGAGAACCCAGACGAGGAGGAAGAGTGCCCCGTCTGCCTCGAGCCCCTCAGCTTCAGCTTTCGCTTGCCCGGCGAGAAGCCTCACATTGTCCCAGAGTGCGGCCATGCTCTTCATGAGGTGTGTGATTCTATCTATCGGCCGTCTACTAGCAATTCACTCGGTCCATAGGCATGCTTTACCGCCGTATATGGCCCCCCGCCGTCCCAGGCACGCTCCACAGTCCCCCGCAAGTCAAATCTCGGTGTATGTGGTGTCTGTCGCCGACCCATGAAAGTCGGCGACGGCGACTCGAGCAAATCAAATAGTGCGTACCCTCCCGCCATCAATCCCTCCCCTCATATGTCCCCCAAGAACTCGCCTCCCTCACCGGCATGGGTCCTGGTCGGGACAACAACGGCGCCCTCTATCCTGGCCGCGACACCCCCACCGGTCGCAAGGGCCGCGCCAACTCCAACGCCCGCTACGACCCAAACGACGACGACCCCATCGAGCATGCACCCAGCATCAAATCCCACCACGGAAACGACCACGGAAACAACTACATTGTCGCCCCCTCCATCCAGGTCCGCCCAGAGTTCTCCTCCCTCACCCGCACCACGGACAACAACCAACCCCTCACCTGCATCGTCGTCATTGAGCTCCCTGGTAAGCGCATTGCCACTGGGCCTGTCCCCGGCCCTGTCATGTCGGACGTGCGCTCCCGCTCTGGCCGCTCCAGCCCCCGCCCCGACTCCACCCGCCGGCACAACAACGGCAGTGACCGCGACCGCGACCACCGGGCAGGCAGCGACCGCGAGTCCCACCACCACCGTGGCGGTGACCGTTCCCCGCCCCAGTACGCTTCATCGGGCCACGAGCCCGAAGAGGACTCGCCCTTTGTCGCTATCACCGAGGATTTGCGCAGCCGCATCATCGACTGGAAAGGCCACCCAATGTCCGACCTCGGTGCCCTGCAGATGTACGACCTCCTCGGTGTCCGCCGCGACGCCATCGTCCGCGAGTTTTATGTCTACCTCTTCAAGGAGGCGCTCATCTGCGTCGCCGAGGAGCGCAAGCGATCACTGGGTCGTCTCCTGTCCACCGCGTCGGGCATCAGCGAGACGCCGTCGAGCTCCACCGCTGGTGCGCCGCGCGGCGTGCTGCGTCTACGGGGGCGCATCTATGTGCGGCATATCAAGCACGTCACCGCCTCATCCTCTGCAGGCGAGATGAGTCTGACGATCGACATGGAGGACGAACTCGCGAGCTTTATTCTCATCTTCAAGGAGCGCACATCACTCGAGGCGTGGAAGAACAAGATCCAGTCCCTGGTGAACCACTTCCAGAACATGAATCCCCAGCACCATGCCGAGCCCGAGCGGCCACTAGACATGGAGGAGTTTGGCGGCAGCGCAAAGGCGATGCGGATGTTGTCTGGCGGGAGCGGGACCACGAGCAGCACGGGAGATAGTAGTTTGATGAACAGCTCCTCGGCGAGGAGCACGATGAGCAGCTCAACGAGCCATGGGAGTCTACCGCCGCCGAGAGGTGGGAACGGCAACAACAACTATGCGAACAAGCTGAGTCCGCTTGGGGAGGACGACGAGATGAGCTCGTATGATAGCCCGACGGGGCTGGTGACCCCTTATACGTCGGCGGGGCCGAGCAACAGCCTTTCACCGTTACCGCACCCGCCGCTCGACCTGATCCTCGTTGTATCGCTACCGCCCCCTGGGGCCGCACCTTCAACCGCGGCGCTCAAGGTCCGGGTCATCAAAGCGACGCTGGACTTTACGCTGGCGTCGATGGCGCCAAAGGACCGACTGAGTCTCGTTACGTTTGAGGTTGGTCAGAGCGGGCGGGTGCGGCGGACGCCGTTTTTGTATGTCGGGAAACCGCCAAGCCGGGCGAGGTTGGAGAAGTTTATTGACGAACTCGGGGTGCGGGTGGATGAGTCAGTCGATGAGTTTTTGGTGCGCGGGAGCAAGGACGAGAAGACGGATGTGGTAACGGCTGTTAACCATGGTACGCCTCCTCCAATTTTCCAAAAAAAATACTGATAAGAGTCGATAGGCCTGGACGTCGTGTTGCAGCGCAAAGCCAAGAACCCCGTCTCCGGGATGATGCTCGTCTCTGACGCTTCGGATTCCACGCGGCGCGCACAGATGGACCTCGTCCTCGCGCGCGCCGAGGCCGCCAATGTCCCCATCCACTCGTTCGGCTACGGTCGCTCCCACGACCCCGCGTCGCTCTGGCTCATGTCGAACCACACCAGCGGGACGTACACCTTTGTCAAGGACTGGTACGACCTGCGGGACTGCGTCGCGGGGTGCGTCGGGGGCATGATGAGCATCGGCCTGCTCAGCATGAAGCTGCACATGAAGGTCGTCGATGGGCTGCGGTTCCGGATACGCAAGGTCAGCGGGGGGCCGAGCTCGATATTGGCGAGCGACGGGCAGAATGTGGATGTGGAGGTCGGGGAGCTGAGGTATGGGGAGCGGAAGGAGATGTTGATCGAGTTGGAGCTCGATAATTCTGATATGCAAGCCAAGATGGCGGCGGCGCGCCAGCAGCAACACGGGCAGCACGGGCACGGTCATGGGCACGGGCAGCGGGGGGCGAATGGACGCACGTTGAATGCGACGGACCAGTTTGTCGCGTCCATGGGGCTCGACGCGCTTGCGATTGACGACGCGCCGGACTTTGCGGACGGGATGATGGACCGGATGATTGATGAGGTGCCGGTTGTGGAGGTGGACGGGTCGTTCTTTGACCCCTCCGCCGGCAAGCACGTCAGCCGCCTCGCGCACCCGGTGCTCCTCACCGTCACGCTCCTTCCCGCGCAGTCTGGCGTCCCGCGTCCGCCCTCAGCGGTGTCGGACCCCGTTATCGTGCGCCGTCGCATGGAGCTACTCGCCAGCGATATGATTACACGCGCGCTCGTGCTCGTGAGTCGGCGCAATTTCCCGCAGGCGCAGAAGATCCTCGGGGAGACGAAGCGGATATTGCATACGGTGCTGCAGACGATCAGCCGGTCGCTACCACCGCCGAACCCAGGCGGGAACGGCGGGGGGACGACGCGCAATCGGAGGGAGCTGCTGACGCTGGCGGCGGTGCGGGCTATGCAGGCGATGTTGCAGGATTTAGCGGTGTTGAGTGAGGCATTGGACGAGAATGTGGAGCTGTTTGCGCATGATCAGAGGAATTTCGGGGCGCAGCAGGTGAGTTTCACGAGTTTCTTCTTTTACGCGCGTAACCTTGTGCTTATCTTCTGCCACTCAGGCCATGATACTGCGCGACCAGAAGAGCTGGACGGGGCGGAGCGCGACGGAGCGCCTCTTTTGGACCACGGACAACTCGATTGAGCTGGTTTCGAGGAGTACGGATTGGGTCGCGAGGGATTGAGGGCGGCGGTTGGCGTCGAATCCTGCCCCGGCGTCCCGTCCGGGGTGTCTATGGCTGTAGCTGTGGCTGCGGGGGCTCAGGGGAGCGCGTCGCGTCGCGTGCCGCACGGACTGAAAAGAACCAAAACCAAAAGCTTCATCTCGGTCTCGGTCTTTGGATATGCAAGTATGTGTATATATACTAAGTACCTCACCCTCTCCTCTCCCTCACTCTGTACGGGTATCTGTGTTTTTCTGTCATTCTTTTTCTTTTACTTATCTCTCTTCTTTTACTTATCTCTCTTTTTTTACACTCTCACTCTCGCTCACTCAATCACACGTTACGCTCCTTACGATTTTGGCTCGCCTCTTGTATATATATCTTCTTGTTGGCTCATGGAGTAATTGAATGCACCTCTCGCCGTTTTGCTGCCAGATGCAGCATTAACGATATACGCGCGACGCCCCTTTTAATCTAGCTCCTCCCTTTCCTGGCGCGTATCGGGTTTTCGCGCCTTTAGCGACGGTCCTGCCAGCGTCGTTTCAAGTCGTTCGATTTCGCGATTCATGCGCACTATGGGCCAACGGGGAAGGTGGGCGAAAGAACCGTGTTATCGCGGACTTGGTGTGTTCAAGTTCCGAGGCGTTTGATCCTCTTTTTATACCGCAACCACCACGTCAACCGTCCCACTCCTTTCCTCCTCTCATGTCCCCTCAAATTCTCGATAACGCGCTCGGAGCGGTTGGGCACACGCCGCTCATCCGCCTCGACAAGGTCGCGGCGCAGCTCGGCCTCGAATGCAACCTCTGTATGGCGACATGCTACAGCATCAACTTTTGCAACTAACTTTTTGATTTTTTTTCAAGTGGCCAAAGTCGAGTTTCTCTCTGTCGGCGGGTCTATCAAGGACCGCATTGCAAAGGCGATGATTGAGGCTGCAGAGGCCGAGGGCAAGCTCATCCCCGGACAAAGTGTCGTCATTGAGCCGACGTCCGGAAATACCGGTGGGCACGCTTAGATTATTGGTGGACGCTGCCAACCATGCTCAATAGGTATCGGAATGGCCATGGCGTGCGCGATAAAGGTGACATCCGGGCCACCAGACTCACGGAACGCATACTGAATACTATAGACAAGGGTTATCGGTGCATTATAACCTTGCCGAACAAGATGTCGCTGGAGAAGGAGGCGGCGCTGCGTGCTCTAGGCGCAGAAGTTGTGCGCACACCGACCGAGGCGGCGTGGGACTCGCCCGAGAGCCATATAGGTACTGCCCAGCTTGACTCTCTGGGAGTCTCGTGGCTGAATTCCTTAACGATCGCAGGTGTGGCCAAGAAACTTCAGCGGAAAATCCCTGGCGGGATTATTCTTGACCAGTATCGCAATGTACGCGCCTAGGAACATTGAAGGGCGAAAGTACTGACCTCTCACAGGTCAACAACCCGTTAATACACGAACTTTCGACTGGACCAGAGATTATCGAGGCGGTTGTTTCGACTCCGTCGACGCCTCAGCGACCATCGTCGGGCAAGGTCGATGTGGTTATTTGCGGCGCTGGAACCGGGGGAACTGTTACCGGGGTCTCTCGCGCAATGAAGAAGACGCATAATAAGGAATGCATCATGGTCGGCGTCGATCCTGTAAGTACCGTCCCCACGCATTATTGCGTTCATTATTGATGTTTTTTATTCCAGAAAGGAAGCATCCTCGCAGTCCCAGAAAGCCTTAACACTGCGGACGATGGAGCCCAATACGCCGTCGAAGGGATTGGCTACGACTTTATTCCTGATGTTCTGTCCCGGGATCCTTCCGACGTCGATTCCTGGATCAAGACCGGCGACGATGAATCCTTCGCTGCTGTCCGTGTCCTCATGAGAACGGAGGGTCTTCTCGTCGGTGGAAGCAGCGGCAGCGCTTTGAGTGGAGCGGAGAAGTGGTTTAAGACAGAGGCTGGCCAGAAAGTAGCACAGACGAAAGGCATGAATGTCGTGTTGATATTAGCTGACGGGTACGTGCTCTCGCCGTATATTTGCGATGCCGGGATGCTAATCGTGTTCAGAATTCGCAACTACATGAGCAAGCCGTGGTTTTTAAGCATGGCAATGAACGCGGAGCCTTCTGAGCTCGCTGGGGAGATCGCTGGTGCCTTGAAGGACGAGGAGTGAGGGATGGTTGGTTGGACATCATATAGACTGTAATGGTAGAAATGTACGGCAAACACGGCTGGATTGGTCCATCAATAGACAAAGCGTCCATCACAACGCGCCTCCGCCTGAGCCTTTGAGCCTTGAGGACCGACGCAACGCGCCTCTAAACCCACCACATCCTCATACTCCTTACATTCCTGCTAGGTATATGCCATGAGCCCTCAAAGCTCGGTTCTGTCTCTGACTCTGTTTGCGTCAGCTCCCCTGCTCCTTCTCATCCTCCTTTAATGCGCGTCTTTGCGGTTAGGACACCAACATGTCCAAGAACGCAATCGTCCGCGGCATCCTAGAACAAATCAAGGCCGAGAAAATTACAGAAAGGCAGCAGGGTCTCCAAGCCCTTCGCCAACATTTTAGCAATGACCGTCTCGTTGCCCAGTATCACATCGAGAACGGCGAGCCTAATCCCAAGGTGTGGCAGGTCGTCTTCAACGCTCTATTTGAAGCTCTACGCACCGAGAGGGAAGCGTACTTCAAGCAACTCGCTAAATCCTCCTCTGCCACCAGCACGGCCACTGTCCGACGGCGCCTCACAGATGTCGCCAATACCGTTCGCTGGCTAACCGAGCGCACTCTGCAGTACTGGAACAAGAAAGCAATGGAGTTCATCTTCGATCACCTATCCCAAAGCCTGGTGCACAAGGCCACACTCGTCGAGCCTCTGGCGCTCGATTACATCAAGGCCATCAGGTCTGTGTTGGGATGGAAAGCTCACCTCGAGAGGTTGGATGAGCAAAGGTGGTTGCGGTTGGTTGAATTCGGCTTCAATCTTGTCCTGGGCGATCCCTTTCGCACGTCATTCAGCGACGACCCTCCTGAAGCGTCTGTTACCAGCCCAGGTCGTCCGCAAACAGACGACGCCGAGTACTTTCTAGAGAATGAGGAGGACAGCGATGCATCTTCTGTCGCTTCCCCTTCAAAGAAGCGACGACGCAGAGACGCCACTGTTACCCCTGGCCCACCTGCTCGTCGGCTTAAACGACCCCAACGCGACAAGGTGCCCAGTAAAGAACAAAACGAGATCGTCCCCATACTTCATATCCTCCTTCGATCGAACGCTCCTCGCCCCCTCGATGGTGCTGAATCTTCCTCCATCCTCCGACGTCTACAACGATTTCTTGAAACCTATCCCCCCGAGGCGTCGCTCTACCACGACTACCTCTCCACCGTCTTATCGACGCTTTCCGATCTATCCCTGAATCGCAAAGACAGCGTCGTGCGCTTTGCGCAAGGTAGCTGGGATTCCTTTGTTGGACTCTGGGGAACGAAGAACAAGGGCATGAAGGAATGTCTCGTCGCGGTTCTCCGCACACTGTTCCCGTTTCTCACAGCGAGTCACGACAAGTCGCCCGCCGCAGCATATGACTGGTCGCCCGGAATTAACCATCTCTGGCGATTGTTGGACGGCGAGGCGGAAAGTCGTTGGGGTGTGGACGGACTATCGCTCGAATGTCTCCGACTAGAACTGGCTGATGTGGAGGAAACACTTGCTGGTACTTTTGTCGCTCAGACATTCCGTGCTGGATCCAACTTTGACAGCGGCCAAGCGGTTGCTTGGGCGATTTTGGAACTACAAGCAGATTGCGCCGAGAAGGTGCGTTCATTTCAGGGATCTGGATGAGTATGCGCGGTCCTAATCGTTCTTCCTCGTAGTTATTCGAACATTCAGAGAACACGCATTTGCACCCTACTCAGGATAATAAACGTAGTCGGGTAGAAAACCCCATCTCCTCTCTCCTCGACTCCATGCAGCAGCAGAGCCAGTCTCATGTTCGTGCATACCATCTCCAGACGCTTTTGTTCTTCGTCGAGAGGCATTGGTCTGTGCTACACGATACACTGCAACAAACAGTCTTTTCGGCCCTGCTCCAGTTTATTTCACTCGACGACCCGCTTGTCCAGTCATGGACATTTCTCTGCTTCGCCGCGATAGCCCACTCGGACATGCGTCCATCCGCCACACCTGCAACGCGGGACTGGGATACCATTTGGACTCACGCCATCCGTCGCACCAATATACCTAGCGTCTCTCGTGCAGCCTGTCACGCAGCATATATTCTGCTTCTGCACTCTCATTCCCACTTTCCCTCCTCCCCTAGGCTCGCCCTCACGCCACAACGCCTTCTCGTGGAGATCGAATCCCTCGCAAAGGATCTCGATGTTCAGGGGCCGCCTTTCCCGTATGATTCTGTTTGCGCGTTCCTCTCGCAGGCCCTCAGAGTTGCAAGTCAAGACGCGCGACTTTACCGCATGCAGTTCGAGGAGAAGGCCCTGAGTTGGCTCGTTGATTGCTGGGCGGTTCGAGATGCTGGCAACCTGCCGCTGCACTTGGTCAGGGACATCATGCTACTTCTCGAGTCCATATGCGGGCTGTCCAAGAGAAGTGATTTGTTCTGCAGAGTTCTTCTGCCAGAATGTCTCATCGTGGAAACTCTCGTTGCACAACGGAATACCAAGGTCATACGTGATTACCTGCTCACCGGGACATTACCAGAATTCCGGAAGGTGGAACACCGACCTCTTCCAGCCCCCCTCGACGCGCCAACCGTCGCCGGCGATGACAGGCGCATTGGTGATGATCCTGTCGAGGAGAATCCGCGGGAGAAGAAGATTTCAATGTTCTTTTTAAAGTCGTTGGAATTGTCGGTGTCGGACTTGGAACTCCTTGCTAAATCTGCGACGCATCTGGGTGCGGAGAAAGCGCGCAAATTTCTAGATTGGGCTGTCACCGCGCTTTGTTTCGAATCTCTTCTCGCTCTCAACGGAACCCGCCCCAATCGACGTGTTATCCAGGCGGCCTGCAAACTAATGTTGTTGGTCGCTCCATTACTTCGAGATTCGAGATGGACGGAGGCCGAAAAAGCTCTTGTTATCCTCGCTCTCGAGCCTCTTACTTCGACTGGAGAATGGCAGGATGATGATATCTTCTCCACTGCTTTGCTGCCTCCGGAAACTGGCTCCGGTATCAAAGCGGAGACACTTCAAGCGCTCCTGTCTCATCGAGGAAGAAAGGAAGACATTATGGCTCGAAGACTGGATTTGCAACGCTTGATCTGTAAAAGCACCGACGTCAGTCTTTCACTTATGGTTTTCTTTCCCACGTACTGAGATTCAAATCCAGGTTCAGGATGGATTCGAGACGCTCACGACAATTTTACGAGATGTGCTTCGAACATTGGTTACTGGACATGGTCACGTAGCCGATATGGATTTCGAAATAACCTCCAGAGAGCGTGCCGCAGACAGTGGAAAGCAGGCAGCTCCGAGCGCCAGCGTCCGCTGCATCGCCGAGGTCTCCATAGCCTTCCTGACAGTCACCCCGATTCTTCGTTCCGTCTCTGGCGAATTGACAAACGACAAGGAGTTAACAGAGCTTGCACTCGAGTGCGCCGAAACGCTAGTTGACACGTCGCTCGTCATTCTTCGCGTATTTCTCCGTCACGTCCACCAGAAGACTCTCGCCCTCAGTAAAGCCAATTTTGATATCATATTGGATCAGCTGGGTGATGCGATATCCCAATATCTCCACGCCAGAAGCACCAACACCCAGAGGCTTGTTGTCCAATTTTTGGACTCCACGCTGCATATCTGGTTGGGGTCGACTGGCGAGCGCATCGACAAAGTTCGAGACCTCAGCAAGTGGCTTGCGAGGAACCTCCTTCCAGCGCAGCAAAAGGCTTCCAAGATGCGATCGTGGCAGACGCGAGACGCCGTGGCCAGATTTTACGACCGATATCTCGTGCATGAGCCCAGCCAAGCTTCTTTGTCTGACCCAGATGGATCCCCAGATGATTTACCGACCATGCTGCTTCCACAGCTGAATAGAGATGATGATATTCGAGTACGCTTCCGCGCTGGCGTCTTGAATGCTCATCTGTTTGCCGTTGGCCGAAGTATTGGCTACGATGAAAGCGACGTGTACAAACCTATCTCTGAATCCTACCCTCAGGAGCTCCATAAGTGCGTTCCTTTTTTTCACTAGAATATCTCTAATTTCCCCTTCAGTTACGAGAACATGCTGACGCGTATTCTGTGTCTTGGCAACATGATGATCGTCTCCTCCGCTATTCGTCGAAAGGCCTATTGGCAATTGCTGGAGGCATCCATCTACACGACCGCTTATTCTCTCCATACGGAAGCCATCCTCGTCGGAGTCTCCCAACGTCTTGGCCTACCGACCTTTGCCGCTTTGTTTGAGGCATACGCGTCCCAGCTTGCATTCAGCATCAGGCTTCAAAACACGGACTTTCTCCGACTGCCGCCTCGCCTACTCGGTTACAAAGATCGCAGAGAGTGCGCAGAAGCAAATTTTGTAGCGTTCACGCCAACAAATCTGGTGGCAGATGCACCACATCAAATGGCGCACGTAGGGCGGAAGCTCTTCGAAGGTCATTGTAAGGTCATTCAAAAGCCGATGTCGGAAGGTATTCGTGATTGCTTCCCGGACATCGTCGGCTTCCAAATTCTCAAAACTCTTCTGACCCTCGAACCTGGACAACCAGTGCCAACCGACGAGTTGGAAGCTCAGCTCCTCGAAAAGACCATGACCGAGGACCATCCAACCACCTTCCACGATGCTCTACGTGACAATGTAGATGGCGTGGTGACCTGGATTCTACGAACGCTCGGAGACCAGGACTTTCGTTCTGAGGGCCCCATCGCCGAGGCTCTTGAAACTGTTGATGTGACTGGCAAGATGGCGAATGTGTTCCGCTCCTTGGTATGCTATCGCAACGTTGAGGACTTTCAAACCCATTCCCCAAACGTCCCGGCTTTCCCAGCTCCGACCGTCCTTCAGGCGTTGGTCTGGTTCGATTCACTCGTCCCGGACATGGATGCGACATCCACTGCATATCATGTCACGCACGAGCTGTTCTCCCAGATACAAGAGTCCCCCTTGGTCAACGAACAACTGCGGTTGATCAACGCGCTCTGCTTATGGATCGCCTTCCGTCATCACAGCTTTCAGGATTCTACACTCCTGCACACGCTCATTCGTGGCGCAACTTCCCTGATGGCACAATCGGATCTTGCCCGCGCTGCGCAGTCTGTACTGGAATGGGTTTTCGATTGCTATCGGACGACCCGGGCAGACAATCCTCGCTTCCCCGACGTTCTCATTCGTATCTGCTGCTTTGCCAACGACTACGCCCGCCAGCCCCCCGATTCCCCTTTCCATGCTTTGGGTAAAAACCTGCGGACGTGGATAGACAGCCAGGTCCTATTCTTGTCTACGGTGAAGTCGAAATCGATGAAGAACTACGTCGTACGCGCCTTATCGGCCTGGCCGCACACACCATCCACTCAGCTCAGCGAACTCGCCAGTTCGATCACATCCGAAAATCTCTCAACGGTGTTGAGCGACGCTTCCATCGTGTCCAATAAATTTCGTTTGGTTAGGCGACTACAAGCTCAAGCGCTTGCAGCAGATCGTGACCAAGAACGGTTTGCTGAAACGGATTTCTGGCGCTTGCGGGACTGCATTCCGTCCCCGGACCAACTGCAGGACGAGGATATTGATGCTTTTGCCAATCTTTTGGAGATTTATGAAGGGCACATCAGTAGTTTTGACCGCAAGCAGCCTTCGTCGGAGCGTCGCGACGAGCCGCCCCAGGATCGGATCGTCCACCGTCTGCTCACCATGCTCGAGGCAAGCAATGGCTCCCAGGTCCATCTTTCCTATCAGACGCTCCGTTACATCATGTCCGTCTCCTCCCCGAATATCTCGATCAAAGCACCTCTCGAGTATCGGGATGAGCTGCGTTACCTCCAGGCGTATCGGCGCGTTCCGAAGACTAGATCGGCGCGCTCTCTCGAGGAGCTCAGCTCGGATGCGTATCTCGAAATCGTTGGGGATTTTCCGCGATGGGTTGGTATGGTGGCAACGCTGTTGAGCGACATCCTGTCTGCGGATGAACCGTTTTACGCCCAATTGACTCTCATATTGCAATCTGATGCCTCCTTCACCGAACAGACGTTGCCGGTCCTGGTTCACTCCGTTTTAGAGAACGAGCGGTCAACTGCCAAGACCAGGCAACCCCTGTCCGCTTTACCATGCCGAAAATCCCTTTCCACCTATTTCGCTGCCGTTCTAGCGTCCGGATGCGCCAGCATCCCTGTTGTGCGCTCCATTGTCGACATCGTCCTTCATCTCCGCAATTTCGCACCCCTGGTTGAAAAGGACGCGACAAAGACAGACCCAAAGAAAACCGACGCACTGTCGTACGACAAGTGGTTGGCTATTGATTACACGCTGCTGGCTCGCAACGCTTTGGTATGCGGTTCATACACCACTTCTCTTCTTTTCCTGGAGCTCGCCAACGAGTATTCCACGGGTGATCCAGACGACGCTGCCCCGATCCTGTACGAAATTTACAGCCACATCGACGAGCCTGATGGCTTTTACGGCATCAAAACGAAAAACCTCCATCAATTCCTTATTAAGCGGTTTCACCACGAACGACAATGGGACAAAGCCTTTCGATTCCATAGCGCTGCTCTCGAGGCTGGCAGCAGCGATGCGGTCGAGGCAGACGGTCTACTGCAGTCCTTCCACTCTTTTGGATTCAATCACCTTGCGCTCGACACTTTGCAAGGCTCGTCGTTCAGCGCCGGTGCGACCTTCACGCCTGGCATGAATTATCGGCTTGGCTGGCGAACAGACACATGGGACCTCCCAGAGCGACCGGCCGAAGGGAACCCCGGATCGCCGCTCTATAACGCCCTGCGCGCGGTTCATCGCGCGCGCAGCCCTCGCGTCATCCAGACTGTTGTCCGTGGTGCAATTTCTGACGAAATTGGGCGCCTCCGGCAGCTTGGTTCGGAGAACGTAGCGGAGATTCGTGACGCTGCTCAAAACCTGATGTGCCTCAACCAGGTTTCGCAGTGGTTTGCTCCCGCCCGACAAGCCCTTCTGAACTCTCGTAAAGCCGATTTGTCTCAATGGGCTGATTTTTTCAATCTTCCCAAAGATTTTGCGTCAGTCCTAGCTTTGAATACATGTGCTTTGGCTGACCATTTCGCAGATTCTCGGACTTTGAGAATCTGATGGCCACGCGGATATCCCTTGTTCGTTCCGTCCGGAGAAAGGAGGAACGCCAACAAATCGGAACGATGGTGTCTCCGTTTGCCCAGTGCCTTCTCGACGTCGAGAAACGGTGCCTCATTACGTTGTCCGACGCTGCCAGAGACGCTCAGCAGATCCAAATCGCGCTCAATTCAGTGACTTCTGCCCGAAAGTTGGAACGATCGCCTTCGGTCGAGGTCACTGTTGAGTTCGCCAACGTTCTCCGACTCCACAAGGAGGAGAAGCTCGCTGTTCAATTCTTGAAAGATGTCGACCTTACCCATCTCCCTCCCCGCGAACAGGCCGTTATCTTTGCGCGCCTTGTGAGTCATTAGATACATTCACCCTTTCCGTCTTGCTTACCAAAAATCAGGGCACTTGGACAGCCGCAGCTCGATTGGAGAACCCCACATCCATCTCGGACTCGTACTTCAAGCCGGCGACCGCTTTGGCCAGCGCCTCGCGGAAAGAATTTCCCACGCGATTCGACGAGTCTCACGCGAGAGTGTATCACCAGTACGCAAGTTTTGCTGAACGGCAATACAAAGCCATCAACAACTCCCCCGATGCGCTTCGATGGAGACTTTACGTGGATCGGAAGACACGAGAAATAGCTGTCCGAAAAACTCAAGGGCAGAACAAATCTCTACTCGACGCCGAGGCTCTGTTGCGAGCCGACCAAGAGGCGTTCCGAAAGCACCTCAAGGCTCGCGAGACCTTCCTTGCAGATGCAATCGAGATGTATTCCCGTGCCCTCGAGGCCTCAGACGTATTTGATGGCGACGGTGCTATCCGATTGTGTTCCTTGTGGTTTGAGAATTTCGACGAGACGGAATTCGGCTTCCCAGACACGGTCAAGGCGGCTCTCGCTCGAATTCCTTCTCGTAAACTCGTCTTCCTGGCTGTGCGTTGTGTTTCGCTGGTCCTTCTTCTAAATAATACTAACATCGATACAGCATCAATTATCTGCCCGGCTGTCGAAGACCCCGGAGCCGATGAAACACCAACAAAATCTGGAGTATGTTGTCCTGCGCATGTGTATAGACCATCCCTTCCACAGCTTGTACCAAGTCTACTGCTTGATGCCGTACTCGGAGCCGGCGGCGCCACCGACCGATAGGCGACAATCCAGTCGGCATAGTACGCCAAACCTTAGCCCACCGAACAAACAGGCGTCAGCGCGGAGTGAAGCTGCGTCCGCTATTTTCGATCGCTTGCGCGGGGACCCTAAATGCGCGAGTCGGATCAAAGACGTCGAGCTGGTCGCCAGTGCCTGCCTTGCGTGGGCCAAGTTCCCTATCATCAAGAAACACAAGGCGGAGAAGGAAAGTGGAACGCTAGCGAAGACGAACCCAATCCCGCTTCACCTCGCGATCCGCAATATCTTGAACATCCAAGTGCCCGTGCTCACATGCCCTCCTGCGCTCGACCCAACATGCAAATACGACAACTGCGTTTTCATCAACAAGTTTGAGACGTCGTACGAGACGGCTGGAGGAGTCAACTTGCCGAAGGTCTGTAAGTGTCTGGGCAGCGACGGTGCGCGGTACAAACAGCTGGTATGACTTTTACGCTTTCCTCTTCTCGCCGACTTAATTTTCGTCGTAGTTCAAGGGCGAAGGGAATGACGACTTGCGGCAGGACGCGGTCATGGAACAAGTGTTTACGCTCGTCAATACCGTGCTCCAAGGGGACAGAGAAACCAATCGCCGTTCGCTCAACGTTCGCGGCTATGTTATTGTGCCGCTCGGTGCTCAGGCTGGTATCTTGGAGTTTGTTATCAACACGACGCCTATGCAGGCCTGGCTTCAAAATGCCCACTTAACGTATGTACTTTTTTTCGAGATCGCTGAGCGAGCTGACGCCATTACAGATACAACAAGGACGACTGGACGCCGCAGCTTGCAAGCCG
This sequence comes from Mycena filopes, assembly GCA_029281495.1. NCBI lineage: Eukaryota > Fungi > Basidiomycota > Agaricomycetes > Agaricales > Mycenaceae > Mycena > Mycena filopes. Next base: position 20,883 of record JARIHR010000144.1, read on the forward strand.
CAATATCTACAAAGCGTATGGGGAGTTTGGCGGCGGCGGCGGAAAAACCAAGGCCGCTGAGCCAGAGAAGCTGCTCCAGCGGTACCACCAGATCAAGCAGCACTTCCATCCCGCGATGCGGCATTTTTTTACGGAAAAGCACAAGACTCCGATGGCGTGGTTCGCGATGCGGCTGAACTATATCCGAAGCGTTGCGACGACCTCGATCGTGGGGCACATCCTGGGCCTCGGGGACCGACACGGTTCGAACATCTTGCTGGACACGGAGACGGGCGAGGTGGTGCACATCGACTTGGGGATCGCGTTCGACCAGGGCAAGTTGCTGACGGTGCCGGAGCAGGTGCCGTTCCGGATGACGGCAGATGTGGTGGACGGGATGGGTGCTGCGGGGACGCAGGGGGTGTTCCAGCGTTGCGCGGAGGAGACGCTGCGTGTGCTGCGCGAAGGGTCGGAGGTGATCATGACTGTGCTCGAGGTGTTCAAGCACGACCCGCTGCACTCGTGGACAGCGAGCGACGTCAAGCTGAAGAACGTGCAGAAGGACGCGGACGGTGGGGGCGCTGCGCTAGAGCGGTTCCGGACGGCGGGGGTTGGGATCGATATGGAGAGTGGGTCGGCGGCCGAGGCGGCGGACCGAGCGTTGTCGGGGGTTGCGCGCAAGCTCGACAAGGCGATGAGCGTCGAGTATACTGTCAACGAGCTGATCGCGGAGGCGACGGATCCTATGCGACTGGCGACGATCTGGCATGGTGAGAGTTGCGTTTACCTTTTTGCACGGGCTTGTACTGATCTCCTGCAACCAGGCTGGGGCGCGATTTATTAACTGCTTTCTTTTTGCATCTACTCACGAACTCTTCACGCATCACTGCTGTATCTACCACCATGTATTTTATGTCGGACATCAACGGGAGAACTGGGACAGAAACTGTAGCCTGTTTCCTGTTTAGAATACAAGGAATCAGATGTTGGATGAAACCTGATTTGTACATAGTTTGGCAATGGCCTCCGAGTACCACCAACATCCTTCGCGAGACTCAATAAACGTGAGGCCGCTCTCCGATCTATGTGCACCTAAAAACTGACACACACTAAAGGAGTATAACGCTCTCCTCGCAAACGCTACCGCCAGCGCCAGCACTTTCGTTCCCCACCGCCAGCCTCCCCCGCCCCCCACTAGGCAGCGCAACTCCCTCCAGAAGCCAAACCCCCGCTCCCGCAAGCTCTCTCTCCCAGACCCCTTCGCCATGGCCACAGGCGCACCCCCACCCCGCCCCTCGCGCGCAAACACAGCGACCCTCAACGACATCTTCGATCAGTCCGCGCAGACGGCCCAGTCTGTCCGTCGTCTCTCCTCGCCCCCCGTACAGACGCCCAGCGACGGCGCATTCTACGCAGACCCCCATGAGCAGCTCCCCCCGGCAGCCCAGGACTACCCCCAGCCCACCCTCCGCTCCCGCAGCGGCACCGCCTCCTCAAAGAACAAAAAGTCCGTCCTCGGCTTCATCTTCAACACCACAAAGCGTCCAGAGATCAGTACTCCCTATGACCCCGTCCATCTCACCCATGTCGGCTTCAACTCGTCAACCGGCGAGTTCACCGGGCTGCCCAAGGAATGGCAGCAGCTCCTACAGGAGAGTGGTATATCCCGCGAGCAGCAGGAGAAGAACCCGCAGGCCGTCATGGAGATTGTAAAGTTCTACCAGGAGGGTCAGGCCGAGGGCTGGGACAAGCTCGGTGCAATGGGCGCATTTGAGCCCGCTGACGACGGTTTCCAGAATCCGGTACTGTTCTTTTTTATCGTCGTTATCATTGGTCTAACTCGTCACCGCAGCGCCAACCTCCACCTCCACCAAAAAAGACATCTCAATCCGCCTTTTCATCCCCCGCCCCCACCGCATACCGCCCCGCCCCAACCCCGCCGTCCGCCGTCTCCCCGTCCCTCGACCGCTCCACCTCACAGCGTACCCCTACAAAGACCCCCACCAAGCCCGTCGAGCGCTCAAACACCACTCGGGACCGGCCCCCAGCACAGCCTAAGCCCCCCACCCCGGGCGGCGCAGCAGCAACGCCCAAGCCCTCCCCGGGCTCCTCCTCGAGCGACCTACCCCTGCGCGCCCAGGCCCCCCGCGCCGCCCCCGGCCCGCCCTCCGCCGCCGCCGCCTCCCTCGCCAAGGCCGCTGGTGCTGCGCCGGGTTCGGCCACACCACGCCGGCGCGAGAAGAAACCCGCGGACAAGGACAAGGACGGCGACATCGTCCGACGTCTGCAGCAGATCTGCACCGACGCGGACCCGACACGTCTCTACCGCTCCCTCGTCAAGATCGGCCAGGGCGCGTCGGGCGGCGTGTACACCGCGTACCAGGTCGGCACCAATCTCTCCGTCGCGATCAAGCAGATGGACTTGGAGAAGCAGCCCAAGAAAGACTTGATCATTAACGAGATTTTGGTGATGCGCTCGAGCAGGCACCCGAACATTGTCAACTACATCGACTCATTTTTGCACAAGAATGACCTGTGGGTCGTTATGGAGTATATGGAGGGCGGGAGTCTGACGGATGTGGTCACGGCGAATCTGATGACCGAGGGACAGATCGCGGCCGTGTCGCGCGAGACGGCGCAGGGCTTGCAGCATCTGCACCGGCATGGGGTCATCCATCGGGATATCAAGAGCGATAATGTGCTGCTTAGTTTGATTGGGGATATTAAGCTCAGTGCGTGCCTCTTTTCTCTCGTTGTACTCTGACTAACCATACAACAGCGGACTTTGGCTTTTGCGCGCAAATCTCGGACCCCGCGCACGCCAAGCGCACGACGATGGTTGGGACGCCGTATTGGATGGCCCCCGAGGTCGTCACGCGCAAAGAGTACGGCCCAAAGGTTGACATTTGGTCACTCGGCATCATGGCTATCGGTGCGTGCCCGTTCAACCACTACGTTATGCGACAGAGGCTAATAGATCCGCCGTAGAAATGATCGAGGGCGAGCCGCCGTACCTGAACCAGAACCCGCTCAAGGCGCTGTATCTGATCGCGACCAACGGGACGCCGACGATCGCGAACCCGGAGAGCCTTTCGGCTGTGTTTAGCGATTATTTGGCCAAGACGTTGGAGGTGGATGCGGAGAAGCGGTGAGTAACGTCTTCTTTGTCGCGTCAGTTGTGGTCGGAGTCGGGCTCGTGAGTGCGGCTGTCGCGCGGCGACCTTGCGCGGCCAATCATGTCTCCTGCGGTTGAAACCTTAGACCGGACGACGGCGGTGTCTCAGACACAACTGCGATCGGACGAGACGAGATGAGAGGGACAGGCCGCGCGTGTCAGGTCTCAGATGCGCGAGACTTGACTCGCGCGAGCGGAGAACGATCACCGTGGAGACTTCCGGACGTGTGGTCACCGTTGAGCGAGACCATGAGACCCCCATCTTACGACTTCCCGATACTGACTTTGATTACCTTGCAGACCAAACGCAACACAGCTGCTGGCACACCCGTTCTTCGCCCTAAGCGAGCCGCTGCGGACACTCGCCCCGCTGATCAAGGCGGCGCGGGAGATTGCCAAGGCGCCGAAGTAGAGAGGGGTGCGAGTGACGCGAGGAGGGAGAAGGGGCGAACCGGGGTGTGGCGGAGGAGTCGTTTTTTGCATCCATCTAACCTTTTTTCATTTCATCTTTTTTCATCTTATTTGTTTCCCCTTCCCTCCTTTCATTCGCAAGTACCAGCCAAGTGTGGTTGTTGTAACAGCCTATACCGCCGGCCCCCGCCCCCTGGCCGCCCCTCTATTCCTCGTCCTATCATCATCTCGCCTCGCCTGCGCTGGTCGGCCGCGCGCACTCATCACAATCGGATCTCTTCCCGGCCGCCCGCACTCGCTTGCTGTACACCGCACTTGTTGTATCATCCATCCATCATACCCCACGCGCATTTCAGGAGGAGAAGTTTTACGCTACTTACGACTTATTAGAGGGGGGAGGAGAAAGGATGGGAGGGGAAACAAAATTGGTTGCGTGCGTGCCACACGCTGGGTGGGTGGGGGGTAGGGGTGGCGAAGAAGGAAAGAAGGGAAAGGGAGAAGTGAATTGAAGCAATGAACCAATGAATGGATAAACCAACAGATAAATACCTAATTTGTGCAGTTGTCGTATCTAGAGTGTATGTATGCAAGGTCATAGTTGTAACCGATTTTTTTTCAACGGTGGAACCAAAATCGGCCGTTGGATGTGATTTCTGGCCTCGGTGTTCGGGATAGGATTATTAGATGGGTCCGGATAACATTCAGAAGGCATCAGGCACGAGGAGAGTCGCGAATGGCCATACGCAGCCGGTGTGTGTATGCCGGTGTTTCTGCATAGTATCAAAAATCTTCCACCCTATACACATCATACGCGACCTCTTCGTATGGATGGACCTGGCACTATGTAGGTGAAATCAAGTCAGCGACACGTTACGCGGCACACGAACCGCCTTGAGCTCCTTCACGACTTCGCGCACGCGGTCGAGCACGGAAACCTCCACGCGGTCTTCCTCCACGGACTGCAGTGCGCCGACCTCCCCGATTGCCGGGTGCGCACCGGCGGAGGGCTGGAATTGGCCTGCGCGTACATACGCGTTCAACACTCGCGTCTTACTGTGCTCCGTCGAGCGTGATACCCACCAGTACCGCGGGACAGAAAAGCACACCGCTCGTAGTTGCCGATCTTGCCTACGTGGGCGGGGAAGGTGCGGAAGAGGTGGTCGAGGATGGCGCGTGTGTTTGGGGCAGGGGAGAAGAAGACGAGTTTGAAGCGGGGGGCCGCCATGGTGGTGGACTGGTCGATGGGATTCCTTGCCGGCAAATGCCATGTGGCTGTGTTGGGTACCCGCGTCGCGTTCTCGTCCCACGACGCGTTCAGACGCGTCTCGACGCGCCCGTCAGTGGCCACTGGCAAACCGACCCTGTGGCTAGACTCGTCAATCGGATTTCGCCGCAGTATCTTTCCTGATAAGCGATAACATGTTTAGCATCTTTCGCGCCCATCCACGATCTCACCCGGCACCCTGCGGCAACCGCTGCGCACAAGGCTTGTCTGCTCCCCCAACTGGCAATGCGCCTCCCAGTTTTCCCAGTCCTTCTGGCCTTGACCCTGACCCGCGTCGACGCGCATGAATATTCACGCGATGCCTTGTACCGCCAGCAACCAATGGGCATGGAGATTGTCGACGTTGAAAATGAGCCTTGGACAAGCAAGTTTGGGCCCCAGATTGACCTCGGATACAGCGGCCCTCTGTCCTTCTCGCACCTGCCTTACACCCGCTGCCTCGACGATGGGGCCGCGCGCTTTGATATCGCGATCCTCGGCATGCCCTTTGACACAACGACTTCTTATCGCCCAGGTACGTTCGGTCCTCTGAATTGCTAAACCGAATCGGCTGCTCATGCGGCGCGTCAGGCGCGCGTTTTGGACCTTTTGCCATCCGCTCGGGATCGAGGCGGCAGAGTACAGGCCGGGCGACGCTGGCGTGGGGCACGAGTCCTCAGGAACAGGGTGCTTCATTGCTTGACTGCGGAGACGTGCGTTAAATCTACGCGACGTTACAGTTAATATTCATGAGCCCGCCCATCCAGGTCCCCATATCCGCGTACGACAATGCCAAGGCGTTGGACCAGATGGAGGCAGCCTACTCAACCCTCCTCGCGCGCCCGGTGCACGGCGGTACCACCGCGGCGTATAAACCGAGTACTGCTGCGTTTGCGCTTGACAGTAAAGAGCACCCGCGGATTGTAACGCTCGGCGGCGACCATACGATCGTGCGCCCTATTTGCGACGACATTCCTTCCGCGTCTAACAACTTGCCGCTGCAGGTCCTCCCCATTCTACGCTCATTGAATAAAGTCTATGGACCCGTCAGGTATGTATTTCTCCTCGCCCATTCACGGAAAGAGAATGGGACTGAAATGTCCAAGCGTCATACACTTCGACTCTCATCTCGATACTTGGGACCCGCGCCCGGGCGCGGCCCAAGAGCGCATCACTCACGGGTCGTTCTTCTCTATCGCGGCAGAGGAGGGCTCCTCAGCTAACACGAGCATCCACGCGGGGATTCGGTGTCATCTGAGCGTCGAGGACCTTGCGCATGACGGGGACGTTCGGGTTCCAGCTCATCAGCACTGAAGGATATAGACTGAGTACGGTTTGGTGGAGGTTGTGAAACAGATCCGACGAAGGATTGGGCAGAGTCCGGTGTACCTTAGGTTCGTGTTCGCGTCGACTCCGCGGTCCTATAGGCTGAGCTTTTACTCCCAGTCTTGATATCGACGTCGTCGGTGCGTCCCTTGTCCTAACGTTCAGGCAGCCGTCGTTGAGGATTGTTTCACAGACCCTGGGTTGGCGCCGGCAAGTAAGCATATCTGCATTCCTTTTGAGTTTTCCCCTCATTGACCTGTGTAGCTGGGACGCCTGAGCCAGGTACGCAAGCCGGCTCGTTGTGGGCCAGAATCGATAGCTGAGGAATGTCTAGGAGGATGGACGACCCGTGAGGTCAAGCGCATTCTGCGGGGCTTGTCAGGGTTGAACTTCGTGTGAGATATATCCTCAGTGCAGTCCAGCGTTGGCTAAACATCCTCGCAGCGGGGCCGATATCGTCGAGGTGCGAATGAATGAATGTCTTCGTTTCCCTCTTCTCGCTACTGATGGGCTCTTGCGTTTAGGTTGCGCCAGCGTACGACCACGGTACGCCCTCCTCGTCTTCCTCCTGCGGGCACGTCTGACTCTCCATAGCGGACATTACGGGCATCGCAGCCGCCGACATTGTGTATGACTTCCTCGCGATGATGCAGCTCGACAGCCCGCCACTGCCGCATGTGGGACCATTTTCCAAGAGCGAGCTAAGGTAGAGGCTAGGTAGAGTCGAAGTGGACGGCAGGGTCTTTTTGGGTTTTTTTGTTTTTGTTTTTGAGTGTCTTCATAGTGTCCTAGCTGGCACAGCTAGAAGGTTCAGACCGTAACGAAATGACATTCAATGCATGGGGGGGTACAAGACGAAGTTCTATGGGAGAAAAAAATAGGTAAAGAGGCGTACGAAAAGTATGTAGGACACAATAAACCATGAGAGCCCCATCGTCGAGGGCTGCCATTTCTCTAGGTCCTTCTGCGCGTTGATTAGACGCACAGAGATCGACGGTGTGGGCCATCACCAGAACCAAGTCAGGGTGGATGCGTAAAGCACTGCTCGGGCAGAAAGAGGCCAGGGATGAGGAGGAGAGGAAGGAAGGAAGAAAAAAAGGAAGAAGAAAGGAAAAGAAAACAAATGGTATTGGAGGATGTGGTGGGAGGGAACGAGGTTTTGACAGGATATTTTTTCGCTCTTTATACGAAGCCGAAATATTAATAAACAGGCGTCAATACCGGCTCGTTTTCGATCGGCAACCCTCGACTTGTGCCGACCACTCGACGACTGGTTTACAGCAATTTCTGCCAGCCTCTGCTGTCCGTTTTCTCTTTCGTCTGTTTTCTTTGTTCCTGCTCCTACTTTTTGACCCCAAAATGCAACAATGGACCCAGTCCGGCCTAGCGCAACCTGGCGCACAATGGAGCCGACCTCACATGACACCGCCATAACAATATAAAAACTCAGACGCTTTCACAAATCCCAGTCTCTTCGCACTACCTAAACCTATCGCGTGAAGCTCATCCTACTCGAGTTATACGCCTGCACGAACAACCATGACCCTAACGAATCTACCCACCTCCGAAATAACTTGCGCCGCCGCTGCCGGTGCCACCCCGCCTTCTTCCCCTCTCACACATACCCATTCCGATGTGGCGTCAGGACCTGCGTCAGAGGATCCAATAGGGCACCCTCGGAACAACAGGACACTGCACAAGAAGAAGTCCTCTGCGGACTTGCGTGCCGACTGCCTCGAGAGCCAGAGGTTGGAGGTGGAAGCAGCTCCCGTTGACGACCCCTGAACGAACTCACAGTGCGTTGTCTCGTCTGCTTGCTGCCGTCTCTGACTGACGCGTTTCGTAGTATGTGGCCACACGACCATTTTTCACGAATATTTTGTTCTATTACCTGTATCTCCAGCACGGATGCTCCTCATCTCCTGTATAAACACGCAACATCCTTTACAATATTGATCTTACATTCTCCGGCGAGGCTCATCCCGCGATGGTTTTTTGAATAATAACTCCTGGTTTCGTGCATACATACAAGAAAAGAACACGCATACAACTACTTATCGACAGCGTGAATTGTTCGAGAGGTACATAGGCCTAAGCAACTGGGGCGTCGTACTGGGATGAAAGTCAGCACCATCCAGTCGAAGCGCATTAATTGGGTCATACCTGAACAGCCATCGAGGTCGGCCAAGGAGAGGCGAATTTTTGGTCATCGAGGTATGCGAATCGGAGATCGGGTCTGGACGCGTCTTCGAATCTGGACGGTCACTTCAACATGCTGTACAACGCAGACCAATCGCAACACGAACCTCTTGAGGGTACCCGACTGACCCGGTGCTCGAGCGATGTTCTTGTATGTAACCACAGCACGGAGAACCTCCGACATGATCTTGAGACTGAGGGCCTCTCCGAGATACCTGAACGATCCATCGCCGTAAAGGTGACCTTCCTTGGGGTGACGGCTCGGGTCGACCACAGTCGGGTCCGGGAAAACGTTACTCTATGTTGGTGTAAGTGACTTGCAGAAAAAATGGCAAGGGGCGACATACATTGAGATTGGTGGTGCCAATATCCAAGAAGACGCGATCACCCTTGTTGAATTTCCTGGTTGCGACCGTCACATCCTCAGTTGCAACGCCTGCAGGTGTTGAATACACCGGTTCTCGTCCATGAAGGATTGATAGACTTACGATAAACTCCTTGGAAAGGGGGATCGAGTCCTGCTGAAGGTCGGACAAGGTTACCAGAAAAGAAGAAAAAGTGAACTGACGTTGAGCTTCGAAGGCGAAGCCGTTCAAATCTTTCGAATCTGTGGCCAAAGACCGGATTTTCTCCTCGTTGTCGGATCCAAGGTAGAGGTTGACCATATTGATCAAGCCTGGAGAGAATTGAATTCAGGTTGAGGGCCAAGGATGGTCTATCGACGTACTGAGAGAAAGCTCCGCCGTCGAGCCAACCATTATAGCGAGGATTGTGTTGGCCATCTCTGACGCACGACCGATTTCGCGCAAGCGCTTAACAATGTCGTGGTGCTCGCTCTTTTTGCTCTTGGAGAAAAGGGAGGTCACCGTCTCAACCATGGAAACCTAGGGTAGAGAATCATCAAAAATGTCACGTATACGTCGCAAGCCGGGAACACGTACCCGAGATGCAAGACCAAGATTCGCCTTGATGTGGTGCAGAAGACTATCGACATGAGCCTGGGCTTGAGCCTTGAGGAGCATCGTCTTTGACTTCTCGGTCTCGAGGAAGATGAAGGTATAGATTTCGGAAAGCATGCCATAGAGCTGCGAAGGAGTGTAGTCGCCCTGAGGAGATTCCTTCGTCTTGAGTTGGATGCCCGACTGGAGATTCGTGAGGAGGAGACCAACAACATAATTATGAAAGAATACTCACAATATCGGCGGCCCAATAAACAGGCACCAGTTTCAGTACATCCCGCACAATATCGACGACACGAGTCTTGCCCCCCACGAGAGTAAATGAGTGCGTGCTGATGAGTTTCCGCGTCGTATCACGGAAGAAGTTCCCGGTGTCTTCCAAAATTTCTTTCTGCCCAAACACCCCGGTGCATAGCTCTTGTCGTTGCTTTTCATCGTCAACGAGGAAGAATCTTAGTTCAGTCCATTAGTATCGGGGTAGTTTGATAGGAGGAGCGAGGAAACATACCCCTTTCCCTTGATAATCTTGGCTGCCCTCTCCGGGTACGGCGCGACGAACTTGGGGTTCTTCAATATTTCCATGATCTGATGGTAATCTTGTTCCGTTTGAGGAGGTGCGATTTGCTTAGGCCGGGTCAAGTCGTAACTATCGAGTAGATGGAGTTTGGACAGGTGATTTTTCATGGCGCTTGGCAGCATCAATGGCATAAAAGCTGTCCAAGAAATCCTCAGTGAAGTTCGGCGCAGCTCGGAAGAAACTTTTACCATAAACACTGTTCTCGGTAAAGTTGTTGGGAAGAGTTCGCAAGAAAAGTCTGCCAAGGGTACTGCCGAAGCCTGGGTGGAGAGCTCAGATAGCTGCTTGCGATTGCGCCTATGGGGACACGCACCGAATGCCTTCGGGTCTCGCTGACAGTCGGCGAAGCCCCAAGCAGTCAAATTGAACGGAGTATAGTCATGAGTGAAGTGGCGGTCACCCCGAGTGAGGGCAATGGCGTCACTGAGGATTGCTCTGCTGATGGTATAACCTGAAAAGCGGTCAATAATTTCGGAGGGCACCGTGGGAAAATATCGAACCAGGACATAAACCAGCGCCATCGACCACCGGTTTCGCTTCTTCTGCCTGAAGACCAATTCCAGGATTCGTATTGGAACGAGACACCTTCACTCACTTGAAGCCCGACGTAAAGCTCGAGATGATTGATATCTCCATAGAGCTTTTCAGCACAGTCGGCGATCTCTGGGTCAGGGTTCCACTCTCGGAAAGTTGCGTATGCTGCAGGGGATATTTAGGTTTCTGTATGAAGGCGAGGCATTGTATACCGTACGTTTCAAGCCGAGATACTTGGGATTTTTTCGATAAGTCACAAACGTCACAACACGCAGGAACGAACCGTTCTGAAGTCATTCAAACTGCACACTCCCCAGCGACGATTTTGCTCGATACCCATGATTTCGTGCAAACGCATAGCAGCTGAAGGGGAGAATAAGATGGCGGACAGGTTCAAGTGATCGAGATCTTTTACCTGGAGTTCCGCGCGCGCGGAAGGCGGCCGCAGGATGCTCGGTACTAACCACATGGTTGCTGTTATTGGGACGGAATGATACTTGAGTGGAGCTTACGCGTTGTGCAAGATATTGGCCAAATCTCCATCCTTGAACGTTCCGTCGTTCTGACGTTCCAGCCTGCGACTCAGTCGTACCAGATGGATGGCCGAGAATATGGTCTCGACTCACTTGCCAAACGTCCAATGCTTGATATCCGGTTGCATGGCCTGGACCTTGTACGCGGCAGCCTATGGCCGATGTAAAAGCCAAGTTACGATCACAGGTAACAATAGTGCCGACCTTGAAGTCGGCGGGCGTTACGGCCTCGGGGTCTTTGCCATCGAATATATTCTCGAACACTTCCGAGACCCACTTTTCGTCTTCCGTGCTGGTGGTCGCGTGCCAACGGTACAAACAGTTGAACTAGATTTTGGGGTCAATTCACGCCGCACATGAGAGCAATAGATATCACCTCAACCGAACAAACATTACCCATGCCCCTGTCGAAGATGGAGTGATCGGGGGTACGGATTTCCTTGAATTGGTCAAATTAGGCAGTATTTTTGCAGTGGGAAGAGAAACGAACACCAAACGGATTCAAACTCCAACTGCTTCCTTCTCTCACCAACCCCAGAATAGATGAGAAGTAATCTGAAAACACAACTGCGCAACCTTGAGAGATCTGTCTCGGTCAAAGAGCGGTAATCGGGTTACCTGAACCAAACCATCCGCAGTTGCATAGCCGCGCGGTCTGGAAAAGCTCCTCGTCCTGAGCACGAAGCTGGTCTGAAGATAGCTTGTTCGGGTCCTGGTATGTGCCTCGCTCGTTGATCTCGAATATCTTGTTCGCTATGTACTGTGTGGGATTATAAGTCGACAGATGGATTCGGGAGCAATGCCATTTACGTTGTGGTTGCGGCTAAATAGCACCTGGGAATCATCAGCGATCATTTAGAGATCCCACAAGTTTTCTGCTCACCAAAATCGCGCAGACTGCAGGCGGTAACAGTAGCAATCGATCTTCAGCAAAGACATCGGGGTACAGAAGTCCGCGCCCAGAGTCTTTGGAGCGGACCTTGTCCTGCGCCTCCTGGTTGTGGCCGTAGAGAGGGGACAGGTCGACGTACGAGGAAGTCTCGTTGATGTTGACGTCGCTGAACAAGGGTCAGTTCGCATGAAAATACAGAGGGTTCATAGCCACGTACGTGTGCGACGTGCGGAAGACGGAATGGATGACCAGAGCCGCAAAACTGAACTAGATATCGGCGTTACTCATCGCCCCTGATGTCTGAAGTAAAGATAAAAACAAACTCACCATCAGAGACGATAGGCCCGCTGGGTGTTTCACGAACTGTACGGATCGTTCGATGAGTGGTCAAATTATAATAATTAAAAACTGACGCCATCGCGTTTGAGAAGCCTGCGATGATAGAGTTTAGTTGAAGCCTGCATGTTGAATCATACGCACGTATCAAACACAAGCCCTGGGTCCGGGAGCTCGTGCTTCGGCAAAGGATGGGATTGCTGGACGCTTCGCGCATAGGGCGTCCCCGCCTTGCCCATGTCAGGCATATTCACATTATTGCACGAGCCATCAGCCGTCCGGAAGGCATAGTTGTTGCCGATGTTTGTGGAGTGAGGATGGGACAAGTCTTTGTACACTTGAAAGTCGATGTAAGTAACAGAAAAAAAACTACACATGTCGAGTCCAACTCACGGAGTTCAACTGCCTTGTTCTGGAGCGTGGTCGCGAGACTGCCGTCAGGAAGCCTCGAAATGAACGTTAGACCATGTTCAAGCTAGGATGGGTCCCGGTTTAGATGGCCGTTTGTGGAATGTTCAAATCAACTAACCGCAAGTGTTCGGTCATCAATCGCGTCCTTGTGCCGGATAGTGTCCACAACAGCAGACTTGACAGGGTGCTTGGTTTAGGAATGCTAAAAGTCTGATGGTAACTACTTACCAGCGTCGACGTGTCGGCGATGTGCAGCCCTTTTTTGACCTGGAAGGCGGAGAGTTGTCGGTTGAAGCCCCGGTTCGACGAAAAACTTCCTAACCTGGTCACGCAACTCCTTGAATATTGTCGTGCTGGCTTCCTTGCTTTGTCCAGACACCGAACCATCGGTAGTAGCAGTGGCGCCAGCGGTGCCGTTGACCTGTTTTTATGAACAACTTTCCGAGGCTGGTAGCGTCCAGCGACTTACGCCTTCGCTAGTGGCGGTGGTGGAAGAGACCGAGGCCTGCCTCCTGAATAGCGAGGATCTGCGGTTTTGCATGTGTGCTCGTACGCGCGGGGTGGGCAGGGTAGGAGGAAGGAGGGAACAGAAGCGACAGGCGCCTCCTTATAAGCATTCGGACAGGTCGACTTAAATTTAACCCGTTGTTCTTGGAGAAGCGAGGGATGTAAAGCGTTAACATTTACGGCAACGCCCGTCCTCACTGTTCGTGTTCGCTTCGTTTAACACGGTTCTAGTCGTGGCGACGAATCGAACCATGGCCATAGGCTATTATGGCGGCGGAGGCGGGCGGTGAGCTAGAGGTGCGAGCGAGACCAGTCCTTAAGCATAGAATGCATCCATGATGCCGTAGAGGTTCACCCAGCTGACTAGGAGTCAACTCCACCGATGGACGACAATGGATATGTTCCGGGAGTTTTACAGCAGAATGTATTACGCTGCCGCGGCAACGGCGAGAGGAGGTACCGTAAACTTGGCAGCAGACTCGTCGAAGATATCCGCCTTTTGTGCGACGTCCACGACGAGCGGGTGGGCGGGGTGTTCTGTCTGCAAGCGGCTTGAGGGGGCTTAACGAGTGTAAAACAAGATAAATGTGAAATAGGACGCACGTCCACAATTCCTCTGCCTCGCCTTTTTTAGACTCTATCCCTGCAGCCACGACAAACGCCGCCAATGTCTCTGCGTCAGCCTTCTGCTGCTCAAGCGACTCCTCCAAATCAGACTTGGCCTCGGGGATCTCGTTTCGCAGTATCCGTGTCACGCCGCGTGCAGTGAGAATGTGTGGTGATGACAGCGAGGGATTCCCCAGTTGTTCGGTGTAGAATGAGTTTGCATTCGAATATCCGTCTTTAGCAGCAACAAGGCCGATGGAAGACTCGATGAGTTGGAGGAGAAGGTCGTCCTCTGCCCATTGCTTCGCGCGGTCGAACTCTTTCTTGGCGCGGTCCGTTCGGTTTATGGAAAGATAAATCTGTACGATCACGGCCACACTGCAGCCAGAGTCAGAGAACGCAGACAACGATTGCGCCGCACGTACGCTTCGAGATCCTCGGTTTCCGCAAACAGAGTCTCCAAAGCCTCCTCTATCTCCCCAGCGCGTGCGAATGCGGTGCCTGCAAGGACACGAACCGAGAGCTTGTCGTGTTCGGTGCCCTCCACGTCTTCCCCTTCGATCTCAACGGCCAGATCACGAAGTTCCTCCAGGGCTGCCTCCTGCTGGGCGGAGTCGACCGCAGCAATGTAACGCGCCAATGCAGAGACGGCCTTCACAGCAACATTGTCAGAACCGGCGGGAACGAGCGAAGCTACGGCTGCGGTGTCGTTGAGAGCAAGGTGGGCACGGGCCTGGTATACGAGAGTAGGAATATAGTCGGGGGAGGAAGGTTCTGGCAGCGATAGTGCGACGAGGGACTTGTACGCGCCGAGGTAGAACTGCTGCTTGACGTGGTATAATTCAGAGGAAGCCATTATGTTTGCCACTGTTTCAAGGACCTTCACAACGACGACGACCACCGCCGTTCGCCGTCGTGATCCCCGTCCGCCGAATCCTATATAACAGCACAGAGTGGGCCAATTACCTCTCGAGCCCCAGCTGGTCTGAACTCCTCGCAGATACTTACATTACAACCCACACACTCCTCGCATCAAGAACCACTCATGTCCAGTCCGCGTTTTCTCTACCGGCATCTGTCTCTCCTTGACCGCATCCTCTAGCCCAAGAAGTCTCCGCCTTCAGCAGCCCCGAGGTGGTGCAAAGCGCTCAACGTCAAATTGACAACGAAATACAACATTTTCAAAACTCAATCCGTGGACTGCAGTCTCAACGCAATGCCCTGTCCGCAGTTGGGAGGTTACCCGCCGAGATGCTCTCCAGGATCTTCCTGTTCTGTTCCCTTCAAGTTCCACAGTCGCTTTCGTGGATCAAAGAGGTCTCCCATATATGTCGACACTGGCGCGCGGTCGCGTTGGGGTGTCCAAACCTTTGGTGCTCCATAACGTTTTCGCGGCCGAAATGGGCGGCCGAAATGTTGAAGAGGTCCAAGATGGCGCCTTTGAGAATACGCGTCAATGCGGATTACCTGACGCCGAAGGTCATCGAGGCCGTGCATTCGTCACTGGGCCAGATTTCGCGCACAGAAGAGCTGGACGTCGCAGGAGGCAGCGTAATCCAAGAGATCTTGAACCTCACTGGCAAGTGTTATCATGTTGGGTTGACAAGAGGATTCTTTGACACCTTGCTCCAGACCCTGCGCCGTATCTGCATTCTCTTTCTCTTTCTCTCTTATCTCACTGGCAAACTAGTCCAGAGGTTCGACTATTCTCTTTTTTGCATCCGCCCCTCCTCAAATCTTCCTTTTCCGTGACAGCGCGTTGTCCTTCCCGCTGACTTCTTAAATGGGGAGGCCCCTCGTCTTCGCAAGATCGAGCTCACCGGGTTCAGCATTCCATGGGATTCGCCCCTCATGAGCAACCTTGTGAATCTCAAAGTCATGAATCCGGGCGCCCCCCCACCACCTTCCTCCATGAACGAACTGGTTGAAGCTCTTGGGAGAATGCCCCTGCTGGAAACACTCGAGCTTGAAAACGTTCTACCGACACTAGCAGAAGATATCACCACCATATGTGTACCGAGTGTGCGAGCCCAACTCCCTTGCCTGAAGCGCATCGTCCTTGTCAGCTACGTTTCCGTGCTCCAAGTCGCCGATACCCTGAATCACTTGTCGTATCCGTCGACGACAAGCATGAAGATATCATGTCGGGCCAGCAGCGGTAGTTGTGGTGGATTTACTTCATTGATCCCGACCCTGTCCAACCTGCAGCGTGGAGTCAAATCTCATCACTCGCTCCGAGTGCATTTCGACGTGACCCGTCTCAACATCACACTTTTCCAGCCCGATTCTCAGCCTCGCTCCCACTTCCTGGAACTGGAGCTCAACTGGAATGAGCACCGCCGCGACCTCTCGTTACTGCCATTCATCTGCAAAGCACTACCTCTACAGAGACTCCGAAGTCTATACATCGTCTCCGGCGATATCGACGCCAGGACATGGCTCGGCAGTTTCGCCGACCTCCCATGCCTTCGAGATATCCGCTTTCACGGCGAAGCGACCGAGTTCATCACTGTCCTTCGAGAGGACGTCTTCCTGGATGGCGCCAAGCAAGCTCCGCAGATCCCTGCCGTCAAACCCGTCGGTCACGGGCGGAGAGCCAGTTTGCGGAAGCCGAGGGAGGAGAACGTTTCGGGCGGTCTTTTCTTCCCTGCCCTGCGATATTTGACCTTGGAGGACGCCGATTTCTCGCCCCCGGTGCTTGACATGCTCAAGAGTGCGTTGATGGAACGCTGTGAACGCAAACAGAATTTATGGAGCTTGACGCTGCAAGAATGCATCATGTTGACGTCCGACAACGTTCGGGAGCTCGAGGAGATTGTGCCCGACGTTATATGGGACGAAGTGGAGCGGGGCTTCACTGAGGACGAGGAGGACTTTTCTGACTTTTCGGATATGTCGACGTCGGACTTGGAAGAGTACGGCGGGTACTGGGGCGGCCACCGTACACGTGTAAGTTGGTAGTTAAAATCTTTCACGTTGTACCTACCCTCTTGGCAATGCGCCATTGCGCCTGATGTGCTGGCCGACTGCGTAACGGCGCGCCGTCTGCGCAGCGCGTTGATAAGACGTGACTGATGCTGAGCCGCGAAGGACATTGGTCAACGATTCCCACTATGCACACAAAGGGGGGATCTCCATTTCCTGTGCCCTCTCATAAAGCCCGTTCCTTCAAACCTCTGAAATACCTGCTCCTCCTTTCTGTTGCAGCGATTCTATCGACTTTTCTACCCTTCGTTCGCAACTCCCACTTCGAAAATGCCCCGAAACCATTCAGCCCGCCGGGCTGGAAAGACGACATCTGGCCGATCCGTGAACAGACGCCATGGGATATTTCGACCGACTACGCGTACCCCCGCCTCCTCCAATATGACGTCGAGGAAGGCACCTGGCTGCGCCTCGACGTTAGCCCGGCTGGGGACATAATCTTCGATATGCTCGGTGACATTTGGTGCATCCCAGGCGCGGAAGTGGGCGATGGCCAGGTCGTGGCGCGTCCCGTCCTCCTCGGGGTGTCGCACGACTCAGACCCACACTTTTCGCCCACTGGAGACCGTATCGTGTTCAGAAGCGATGCTGGACTCGGACTCGAGAATATTTGGGTCAAGCCATGGGCTGGTTGTGAGGCGGCGAATCTCAGAGCGACTCAAGGTTCCGAAGCCTTGATGGACGCGTTGAAGTCGAAGGACCACGATAACCATTTGCTCTCTCAGGGGATCAAGGAAACAGAGGAACGGCGCGTTAACCGCTTAATCAGGGAAGGACGTTCAGATGGTCTGTCCAATTCCTGCGAATTTCGCGAAGGTCCTCATATCCCTCCAGCTCAGCGCGTCACTAATGAGACGTTCCGATGGATTTCGGACGCGCGCTTCCACCCTTCTGGCTCTCATGTTATCGCTACCAAATGGTACACGAGCAGCAGATCTCTCGGTGCTGGCGAAGGATGGAAGTATGCCGTTCCAGAGCCCACAGATAACCGTACAATTGCGGTTGGAAGCGGTACACGCGTGCTCGGACGGACTCTTCCTCTCGGCTGGACGAATGATCAATACGGGGAGCAGCAGATTGGCCCTGAGCAGTTCATCTGGCGCGGAGAGGACAGTGTTATCTTCAGTAAGAACATCCGAGATGACCACGAATTTACCTACAGCAAAGGTGCGTAGCAACATAATCCTTCACATCACACGCATCTGAATCCCACTTTTCAAGACGTTCACAAGGGCATCTATTCCATATTTTCTCTCAATATCACGACACAAAAGGTGGAGACTCTCGTCGACGCGTTTCCCGGTGGAGCAAGTCGTCCCGAGCTATCGTCCGATGGTCGCACCTTGGCCTTCGTGCGCCGGGACCGTGACCACGAGTTGCTTATGTTCAAGTGAATCCCCTCAAATTCGGTTTGATTTAGCGCTGACCTTCTTGCGCAGAGATCTCCTCACTGGCACCGTCCGTAAAATCTGGGACGGGCTTACTTACGATGTTTCAATGCTCTCCGCACCGATGGGAACATACCCCTCGTTCTCATTCACCCCTTCCGCCGATGCTGTAATCATCTGGGCGGCGGGCCAGATCTATTCAGTGCCAGTTACCTCGAACAGTTTAGGTGAACGCATCGCAGACCCCTCTCGCGCCGTCGCTCCAATTCGGTTCACTGCGCACGTCGAGAAGCGTCTGGCAAAAACCGTGACGGCGAACTTCGATCTCGTCGGCTCGGAGACGTCTGCCACTCAACGAGTGACTGCATTCAAGGATTTGCGGGCAGACGCCGAGGGCCGGCGCGTTGTGTTCCAGGCGGCGGGGGTCTCCTACGTTCAAACCGTTGGCAAAACGGTGGCAAAGCGCGTACCGGTGTCAGATAGCACAGCGCCATACTATTCGCCCACATGGGTGCCGGGCGATGATCTTGTCATTCACACGCGTTGGTCTTCCTTGAACTTTTCTACGTTTGAGGTGGCCGATCTTGCTTCCAACAAAGCGTACGAGGTCGCGGGGCTGTCTCTCGGGCGCTTCATCTCACCCGTGGTCTGTGAGTGTGCCGGCCATCATCGAACAATCGCTTTCCTCAAGACGGGCGGCGACAGTCTGACTGGAGAAATTGTCGCAACGGCAGGACCGGGTCTATATCTTGGTGACCTGACGCTGCCGGGTGGCGACGGTAAGGTTGAGATAACCAATGTCCGCTTCATCCCTTCCGAAATCTCCACCCGGGAACGCCTCAACATGCGGTTCCTCGAGAAGAATACCAAGTTGCTCGTCCAGCAGACCAGTCGCGCGTTCATCATAGATTTGGCTTCGGGCCCATCTGGTGTGGCCGGAACGTATTCGCACATCCCAATCGCCTCGGGACGTATGGCTGCAGAGGTTGCGGTCAGCTTTCCTCCGTCCAAATCGCAAAAATCGCACTCGGCCGCTGGAATTGCCTTTGTAGAGGGCTACCATGTATACTATGTAGCCGGGGATAAACTCAAAGATGACGAGCCTGTGTGGGCGAAGCCAGGCAACTCGACCACCGGCCTTGCGCGTCTGAGTTTAGATGGCGGTCACGGTGTAACTTGGAGCGCAGATGGATCGAGAGTGTTTTGGTTCTTGGGTAGCTCATTGACTCTGTTTCTTGACCGCTACTGACGTCTTCCTAGGCCCATATCTTCATTCGCTCGAGGTATCCAAGCTGAGCAAATGTGCATCGAAGATCAAGGAAGACACGAATCATTTTGGCATTTCATGCGTTAAAACCCTCCTCGAATACCAAGAAGTGGTCGTAGAACACTCGACGGACATTGCTCGCTTGAATCGCGACGTGTCAGGCCTGAACGCACAAGCCAACTCCGACACCTTCGTGATCTTCAATGCGACCATCCTGACGATGGAAACTGGGGATCCCGAAGTTGACCTGATCCGCGAGGGGGTACTCACCATCCGAAACGGCGTCATTGAAAGCATCGGTGCACTTGGTAGTGCCCTTCCATCTGGCGTGACCGCCTTCAATGCGCAGGGCGGTATGTATTCGTGCAAATTCGCTTTCTCGGCTAATCACAAGATCCAGGTTATGTAATCCCAGGTTTTATCGATGTTCACGCTCATTGGAATACATTTATGGAGTTCTATCCCGCCAAATCATGGGAAATGGAAGCATTTTTGGCCTACGGTGTCACCACATTGCACAAGTATCCAGTTCACCTATCTTCCGAGAATGAAACTGACCGATTGTCTAGCCCAAGCTCGGACAATGTCGAGGGATTCGATGAAAGAAGTCGAGTGGAGAGCGGGCAGCTTGTTGGCCCTCGCATCTTCTCCACCGGGGCGGTGATCTACGGAGCGGCAGCTCCAGAGTTGCACCAAGATATCGTGGACGATGCGGAGGCATATTCTGCCCTGTTACGGCTCAGGCTTGAGGGTGGGATATCGTCCATCTCATACAAAAGTTATAATCTGCCTATCCGGTATGTAAAGTCATTTCCTCCGACCTTGTCCACACTGACTTGAGCGCTTGTGGCATCGTCAAGTGCGTCTCGCCAGAGGCTACTCAATGCGGCCCGAAACATCAGCATGTTGTGTGTCCCCGAGGGCGGCATGAATCTGGACTGGGACTTGACGTACATAATCGACGGTACGAACACATCATTTTACTCGAAAATTCACCACTTAGTATCTGCGAAGGAATGACGACGGTCGAACATGCCCTGCCTATTCCCACCCTGTACGACGACGTAACAACGCTGTTCGCGTTGAGCGGAACTGGCTATACCCCGACCCACATAGTTAATTATGGAGGTCATTGGGGTTCTTTTTTTCGGCCCAAAAGTCTTACCTCCCGTCATTGTAGGTGGGTGGGGCGAACAGCTCGTTTGGGCCTCGGAGGATGTTCCGAATGACCCTAAGTAGGTCCTTCCTTCGGCCGTTGTTGCGTATATCTGACTCGCTCCGAGACTGCGCACATTCCTGCCACACGCCTATTTGAATAACGTGGTAGAATCAACGGCGCGACCCAAGCATTGTGAGCAGCCCAGATTTTCGTGTAACACAAGAGTCAACTCACAACTCTCTAGCTTACCAACTCTTTAACACCTCAGTGTCGGCAGCCAAGATGGTGCACAAGGGGCTCCGTCTTCATATCGGTGCCCACGGCGAAAACCCGATCGGTGTCAACTACCACGCTGAAATGAAGTTCACCCAACAAGGCGGTTTAACCAACTACGAGGTGTGATTGATTCCTGATTGACGTTCGCGACGAGCTTAAATTCGTTCAGACTCTGCAAGCCGCAACATCATCTGCTGCTGAGTCTCTCGGGCTCTTCTCGTCCATTGGATCCCTGTCGGCAGGAAAACTGGCGGACTTGATCGTCTATCCGCCCGAGGTCGACCTGCTTGAAGGAGATATCTCGCAGACGCGTGAGCTGTTACTTGTTGCTCGCGGAGGAAGATTCTGGGATGCTTCTTCGATGGAGGAGGTATGGCCCCTCAAGGGCAAAAAGCAGGTAATGCCTCCGATTAATGCAGAGTAGGTTAATATGTGTAACATTTTCAACATTCCTGAGCACTCGGCTGGCGTTGCCGGGCGGTTTGGCGCCGAGGTAAATACTCGACCGGCACGATTCGGCGATACTCTTCACAATCGCGGCTTGATCCGGCCTGAGAGTGCTCGCTGTATCGCCTCTGCACAAAGAGCGGGTTCAACCTGTGGGAACTAGAAGGCGGCCAGGAAGTCAGCGGAAATGAAACACCAGGGGGATTTAAGCTAAGTTATGCTCACCATGTGCCCCCCGCGGTCAAGTAGCTGGACCGTGCCCCGTGTCGTCGACCTGACCTGGGCGATCTGGAATTTCTTCGAGGGCAGGGTCTGGCCCCTACAAACCAGGGCGTTAAAAAGGATAATCGAAAGGGGAGGAAGCCAAGTATACTTGTATTCATCCTTGAGGCAGGCGATGAGGTGAATGGGGAGCGCGTCGGAGCGCGAGAGTTCAATGAATATCTCCACTGGTCGCGCTTTGAAGTCCGCGGTTGGGGAGAGGTAGAAGGCCGCCTCCTGGGCGCGTGAGCATGAGAGGACGACTTCTGACCCCGACCCTTCGCGAAGGGCACATTCCTATGCCACGAATAAATTGAGGGATGGAATAACGAGATCAAGAGTGATGAGGCACGCACAACGAATAATTGGAGTGCGCGAGGATCCCATGCCTTGAACGCTGGGTGCGCTGCGAGGTAGTACTGCGCCTCGGCGCGCGCCGGCCATTTGTCGCGTTTCTGCGACGCGAATCTACCAAACATCTTCGACAGAATTTCGGTGGACGGGAACTCTGGAGGGAGGAGTGCGGGGTCCAGTAGAATGACAGACGTAAAGTGCAGCTTGGAAGAAAATTCTTTCTCGTGTATGAGCATCATCCTGAAGAGATGGTCAACGGCTAATCAGTTGGATAAATGTGACGCACAGTGCTGAAGCCGCCGACGAATGGGCAAGTCCGACTATTCGACGCGTAGAAAAGTCGACGCCATGGGCAGGCGAGATGAGAAACGAATACGTTGCGCGAGCATATTCCGCAGCGGACCCTGGCGTCGGTGAATAATTAAATAATGCTCCAGACGATGAGTTGGACATGCAATATTCGCGGTATGAAGGCCTTGCGAGTAGATCTTGATTCAGGACAGAGCTCCGGCCATGGTTTGGGTTGTCGATGGTCCAGACATCTTTGATTCCAGTATTCGTCGCGGCCAGTAGGTGATGAATCATCGGGGCGAATGTTTCTTTGTGCAGAGACATGGCATGGAGGAATACGAGTGTAAAACCATCATGTCGGGGAGTATGGGGGGTGTACCGGGCTCCTTCTACGCGGAATTGAGAGGCGGGTGAGGGCTCAGAGATGTATAGTTGAGTCTTCATTGTACAGGTCGGCTTACCTTCTTGTCAGGTACTGGAATCACGGCGTCTTGTCGCGTCGAAGAGAAGACGCGTCTCGCATCGCCGCTCCTCGCCGAAAGGACACGGGTTGACCCCAAGCTTGCACAAGACTGCTGGGGCTACCGCGACCTACATTGGCGCACAAATGTAGAGAAACCTCGACCTGCTCACCTCTCGTTGACCAGCTAATTCCTGGACCTCTGCGTCGCAAGTGACGTGTGCTTAAGGCCAACGCTCCGCGTGGCAGTACGATTCCTCTGCTTCTTCGAGCGAGACCTTAGTCATCCTCAGGCTCGGGTCAAACTCACCAGCGAGCTGGCAGCGACCGCTCCGGCTTCACTGCTGAGTCGACGTGCCACCGGTCTTTCATCGTATAATACTTGCTAGACCTCAGATCTCAGATCTCAAAGATAGAGGAGGTTTCAGAATTCTCAGATGAACACGGGTTAAAAAGTTCTACTTTGTATTTTTTGGACTTCAGGCCAACTTCAGGCTAAGGTCTCCTGGGAATTAGGGTTTCTCCGAGGGACCTTGCAACTATTCTACACTCTATTGAGTGGAAAGGCATTCCAGTAACCACATATTAGGACTAGGCATCGCTGGAAAAAACCACGGCTGTTGAGTTCAACACGACTCGGTTGAACTTGGTTGAACTTCACAAAATAATTGAGAACATCTGCCGAATGCAACAGCGACGCATATACCGTCGGAAGAAGTAGATTTTATGAAACCTGGCGCCGACATATCGTGGCGAAGAAGAAAAGGAGGCGTGAGAAATACCTCGGCTATCTCGGCGTTGTTGAATTTGAAGTTCTTTTGGCAATCCTGCGAGCAAATGGGAGGCCCAGCAAGCTTTCTGAAGAAGAATAAGTTCAAAGTGGGGAGCATTTGTCTCGATATTCCCTCATGCAGGGATGCAAGGTTCTGGTGTAAGGTTGATCATTATGTAATTGAGAATTGTGCAGTTTGCAGATGCCTGGAACAATCTTTCGGGTGACATGTAGCACCTCACCCAGCGGCGTAGTTCTATGCGGCGGCAAAATTAAGATTTTACACTCTCCCAGAGTGGCCACAGCGGAATAAACAGCTGACAATTCTCATATTCTCTTCACAGGTTGAGGCGAGCACTGGGAAGATATCGGAGATCGAGATTGGGGTAACATCAAGTGACACACCTTTCGCAGACTCCTCCTCGGTATCTAGGTTGAGTAGCTCAGTCCGCATCTCACCAAGGACTGCCAGGAGATCCTCTTACCAAATTAATCGCCAACTCCCCTGGCTCCCCATGTTGAGTAAAATTGAATGAATTAGAGTTGAACACCGAGGACATTTGTTGGTGGAGTTTCGTTCAGCAGAGGATGAAATGGACCCAATTATGTCTCCTGGAACTTGATTGACCTCGACCACGACAAAACGCAGCAGCGCCTTTGATATGATCGAGTTGAACCAAGAAAATGGAACACAAGAGATTACTTATTACTTCTCTAAGCTCCTGGAAGGTTCCTCGGATTTACAAAGCAGCTTTAAATTCTGTAGGCGGTTGCCGCCGACGACCGAGCTACTGCCACACAGTGTGCTCCAACAAGTTGTCAAGATCTAGAGGCGAGATGTCGTTGGCAGCTGCAGTTTCAACGCACCCTTTGAACGCGCCGGCATGTTTCATGGCAAGCTAAGAAAAAGGGGCAGCGAGGAGTCGAACCAGCTCAGTGGGAAGGCCGTCCCTTCATAATCCAAGGAGAACCAAGAAAGTTAAAGGGATGGGTAAAACCCCGCGGACAATTTGTTGAGCCAAGCGGAACATGCCGACGGCAGAGGCGGCATAGCTGATCCATCGATGGCATATCAGCTTGGAGGTAGCAACTATCATGATAATCACGACCTAGCGGAGATCGTGTTAACAACGGTGTACTGAATCGAAAACCGATTCTCGCTGTTCAAGCGCTGACAAAGAACGATTCCTAAAAGAATTAGGAATCGTAATGTCTCGATTGATCCGTGCGTCCTTCCGGCCAGATTGCTCCCACGCTTCACCGTGACCTTCATGTCGTCCAACGAGCCACGGCGGAACCGTGAATATGGCGCCGTTTGAACTCCCAAGGGCTGTTGTTTCTGGGCTCAAAGACAGGATAGAATGCTTGACAGTCCAAGGCAAAGACGGAATTTTACTGGTTCATATCCAAGGCTTTACGACGGTATTTAGGCGACAGGTTGTATGTTGGAACTGCTGCCGGGACCCTCCACATCTACAGCGTTGACGACACCGGTATGGTCCCCCGCCGTGCATGGTTTAGTAGCCTAACGATCGATTTGAAGACGGTGAAGGAACAGTCACCTTGGTAGAATCCAAGAAGGGCCTGGCGCGAAAGGCCATAGAGCAGATCGGCTTTATCAGAGACATTGATTCCTTGGTTGTCTTGTCTGGCAAGTACGTTTGGTTGGATTAACACCGGATATTCATTTGTGTTATAGAGTCTACGGTCACCTTGTTTCCGCTTCCCACCTTTTCCCCTGCCACCCCGTTGCTCAAGTCCAAAGCGGCATTCTCATTCGCGATTCATTCCGCCGTCCAACACATTTCACACAAAACCACGACAGGAGAATTCTCGAAAGTAGCTCCAATACCAACCCTAATAACGCAGCTGGTCGTAGGATGCAGGAGAAAGGTCGTGATTTATTCGTGGAAGGATGGGGATCCACAAGCATCCAAGGTGAGGCACTCGCATTTTGCGTCGAATTTATTTGACGAGTATCAGGAAGCTGCGCTGCCGCATTCCGCTCGAGTAATCTCATTCTTCGACAAAGATACGGCTTGCTTTGCATATTCTCGCACCGAGTATGCGATTTTCTCCGTCCCCGCGATGACCGCAACGGATATTTCCGTCCCTTTACCTGTTACAGCTGCTGGGATGGGGATGGCCGCATTTACTGGACGGGGACTTGGGGGATACATGACTCTTGGTCTTGGCGCAAAGTCAAAACCTGCTGCCATCCAAATCAGCGACTCCGAGGTGCTGATTCTCAAGGACAGTACGTTTGGTTTCCTTTCACTATTTGCAACGCCTCATAGTCTGTGTAGATGAGGGGATCTTCATTGGACCCGATGCCGGACCTTCAAGACCAGGATCAATCGAATGGCCCGCCCCTCCAGAAGAGATTGGTATGCTTCTCGCGCTTTTCTGCTCAGTCTGTAATGATGCTGATACTGGATTAAAGCGTTTGTCAAGCCGTATATATTTTCGGTTCTACCCCCTGGGTCCATTTCCCCCTCATCTCCAAAGCCAGGGGTCGAGCCTCCCGGGACAGCCCCACAGTCGGCCATAACGCCAACGACTGTGGTACAAATTCGTTCTTCTATATCTTTGCTCTCAACACAAACTCTTTCGTTCCCATTCACCCACTCGGTGTCAGCATCGTCTACGATGAATGCTAGCGTCCGGTTGATGACGGCTTCTAGTGCCGGGAAATCCCCGTTGTTCCTCGTAACAACTCCTACAGATCGAGCCGCTGCCACCACTGAAGGGAGTACGATATGGCAACTCAAGATGAAGTCTTGGGATACCCAGATCGATGAATTGGTTAAAGCAGGGCAATATGCTGACGCCTTGACCCTGTTGGATACCATTGACCTCATTGCGCTCGCGGACAAGGTACTTCTCCAGACAATGCGGCGCTATGTTCCTCAATTCTGTTCACCAGGAGCAAAGAGTGACCCAAATACGCGGATTGAACGCCGTTTCCCAATTCCGCGCTTCTCAATTCGACACGGCGATCGACACCCTCATCGCATTGGATGTCAATCCCGCCAAAGTGGTCGCACTTTACCCGGAGGCGGTCGCCGGACGTTTGTCCGTACCCCAAGACGCTTGGATACCTTTGTTCGGCGGACCAGCGCAACCGGGACTCGACGAGGATTTCACCTCGTCCACTCTGAGTCCGATTGACGCATCGACTCGTCCACCGAAGCCTAAGCAAACAGTTCATGGCAAGCACATGCGCCTCCATTGCTCGTCCGCAACGCTGACGGTCCTACAGATGACTTACCTCGCTCGGTGGAGACCTTACTACGCTATCTGTCTGCCCTCACTCCGGAGCAGCTCCTTAGATTCGCCCAGATCGTGGACACGGCGCTCTTTAAATCCTACCTCCTCATTTCAGATTCGCCCAGATTGTGGACACGGCGCTCTTCGAATCCTACCTCCTCATTAGGGCTACTTGGTTCACTATGCCGAGTATCAAATTGGTGCGAGGTCTCAGAGGCAGAAGAGGAGCTCCTGGCCCGAAAGGTCTGACAATCCATCTGTGTTTTCCTCGGCTAGCTAATCCATATGTCCTCGCCCAGAAATTTGCAGAGCTCCGAGATCTATACAACGGCAAGAAGATGCATCGGAAGGCACTAGATCTTCTCAAGCAGTGCGTGTCTGTACACGGTAGAGCTGCGAAACCGCGTGCCTGACTCTTTCGTAGCCTGAGCGAGCAAGAAACGGACATTGAGGACAAGCTCAGGCCATCGATCGATTATCTGCAGAGGCTAGGACCTGAACATCTGGATGAAATCTTAGTCTCGTCACGATGGATATTCGAAAAGGACAGTTCAATAGCTTTCCAAGTGCGTCAAATCTATACAAATGTATCCAATGCCATTGATGACGCTGTCCCTAGATTTTCACCTCAGAGGAGGTAGAGCTCCCTCGAACAGCTGTTGCCGATTACTTGGAGAACATCGATCCCCTCTTGTGCATCCGCTATCTCGAGTTCCTAATTGAAGAGCGCAACGAGGAGTCGACCGTGTTCCATGACCGACTAGCAGAGTTGTACCTCAAGATGACGCTCTCGGCGAAGAAACAGAACGACAAATGTGGGCCGGTTCTCGGTGTTCTAAATGCAGTGCTGAATGCGCGTAGCCTGGTCGCAGCACTACACTCGGCTGTTAAGGTTCATCGATTCATCTGATCGCTATAGAATCGACAGATTGTATAGCATGATATCCTCTGAAGGTTCGTGTCTTCCTGCCCTCCTCCTCTCCCCCTCGCTCACGGGTTTCAGACTTGTTCGAAGCTCGTGCGATATTACTTGGCCGATTTGGCCGGCATGATCAAGCACTAGAACTCTATGTGTACCGTCTGCAGGACTATTTCAAGGCCGAGCAGTACTCAACTTCATTCGAATCTTCTTCTTCCGTCTTTTCTCATGGTGCACACAGACATTGTGCGCGCGTTGACCGTGCGGGAACAGAATCCTCCGGCGTATACCTGACACTATTGCGCATCTATCTCCGCCCCACCGTCAAGAGCGCCTCCGACCTCCTCCAGCCTGCCTTGGAGCTCATCGCGCGGCATAGCCCTCAGCTGGATGCCGTCGACACGCTCCAACTACTTCCTCCGCTGGTTACCACACAGGATATACGCGCCTTTCTCATTGGAGCCCTTCGGGCACCCATATTTGACACCCGCGTTGTCCGCAATCTTAGCAAGGCTCGCGGAGATGAAGTCGAGCGGAAGTTGATGGCTCTGCAGACGCAAAGGGTGAAGGTCACCGACAGTCGCATGTGCATATTCCGGGTCTCCTGCTTGTGACTTGGCTAAGTTTCGTCTCTATAGATGCCCGCAATGCCACAAACGCGTCGGAAACAGTTTTATTGCGGTCCATTCTCCCAGGTCAGTTATTTTCGTACTCTTCTACCTGTGCTGACCCTTAGAAGGGGCGAGGTTACGCATTATCAATGCCGCGAAGCATTTCCACGGCGACTGAACGAGACAAGGTATTAATATCGAATGCATATAATATATCTGGCTGGACGTTTGTCAATTCCTCGATCGAACTCGCACCGATGGACAGTATGTACTGTAGATGAGATGAAGCGGTTAGGGTTAGGGTCAGTCAGAATGATCGCCGCTCCTCGCCGAGAGGACGCGGTTTGACCCTTCCTAACTGGCTTGCCCCCAAGCTTGCACAAAATGCAGCGGCCACCGCGACCCACTTTGGCACACAAACGTATCGCTCACCTCTCGTCGACCAGCTAATTCCTCGACGTTTTAAGTGAATGTCTCGATTTCCGGTGATCCGTGCGTCCTTCTGGCGATATTGCTCCCGCGCTTCACGTCACGGTGACCCTCATGTCGTCAAACGACGATTCCGACGACGCCGCCGCTCAATCCAAAAGGCGTCGTATTCAGCGCGCGTGTGATACCTGCAGAAGAAAAAAAGGTCCGCTACCTCACTCTCGCCACCTTTTTTTGTCAAGATCTGACTGTGTGATAAAGTCCGCTGTGTGGATATCTCGTTTTCGGCCGCCGCGAGTCGCGACTGATTAATCTGCAGGCGATGGCGCGCAGATGCCCGGCAACCGCTGTTCTAACTGCATTACGTACGGCCTCCAGTGCTCCTATGTCGAGACTGCAAGGGTAGGTTGCAAGCTATGGTTTCGCATCTTACTGACGCTTGGAAAAGAAACGCGGCCCGCCAAAGCGGTAAGCTTTCCTTTTTACCACGCACCGGATACCCCGAGTTTCAACCCCTTCGCAGATATGTCGAGAGCATAGAAACCCGTGTCGAGAAGATTGAACAGCTCTTGAAGACGGTGTGTTTGACCGCTCTTTTTTGTTGCCTATGGCAAATTTATTTTTCGTATGTAGATCCTTC
The DNA here is from genome assembly GCA_029281495.1 of Mycena filopes. NCBI lineage: Eukaryota > Fungi > Basidiomycota > Agaricomycetes > Agaricales > Mycenaceae > Mycena > Mycena filopes. The sequence goes on from JARIHR010000144.1 coordinate 50,121, forward strand.
CCGAGGCTGATCTCGCAGACCTCTCTGGGCAAATTCCGTCTGTCAACGACCAAGATGACATAGCTCTATTCCCCCTGACGGAAAACCTCCAGCGGCTGTCCTTAAATCCCGACCGCGACTCTCGTTTCTTTGGTCGCTCCAGTGGTACAATGCTTCTGCAGGCCGCCCTCGACCTAAGGGTCGACATTGAACCGCAAAACAATGCACGTCGGCATACCGAGTTTTGGGCCTCCCGACCCGTCAGTCTTCCAACTTCGCAATGACAGCAAATATTGAGAATGTCCCACAGGCTCCTGAACCTGTTCCACCACCACGATACAACTTCCCGCCCCCAGACCTTGCGGCATCGCTCATTGACCTCTACTTCGCCCGTGTCAATCTCATGTTGCCGGTTTTACACCGGCCAACCTTTGCTCGAGACCTGGCGGCCGGGCTCCACCTGACTAACGATGCATTCGCTGCTACGTTTCTTGTTGTGTGTGCCATCGGGTCACGCTTCAGCTCTGACCCTCGCGTTCTTCTTGATGGGGCTGACAAGTATTCAAGCGGATGGCGCTGGTTCGAGCAGCTACAACTAATGCGCGACTTGCTCGGTCCACCACCCTGCCTTTACGATATACAATTCAACGCAGTATGGTCATACCATTTCCCCCTCAGCCGCCTATTGATTAGATTGAATCACAGCTCTCTGTTATCTTCTTACAGCGCTCATCTGCGCCGCAAGCATGCTGGACACTTGTTTCCATAGGCATCCGGATGGCCCAGGATGTCGGTGCCCACCGGCGTAAGGCGACGTCTCACCAATCGACCTCCGAAGATGAATTATGGAAACGTGCATTCTGGGTCCTCGTAGTGCTCGACAGGACGCTATCCGTCCACTGCGGGCGTCCATGCGCAATTCAGGACGAAGAGCAAGTATATTCATTTTCAACCCCCCCAGCATGCTAACACGGCTTGTAGTTTTGATCTTGATTTTCCAATTGACTGCGATGATGAGTATTGGGAGGCAGCTGATCCCGAGAAGGCGTTCCAACAGCCCAAGGGTAAGCCCTCCCACATTTCGGCGTTCGTCGCGTATCTGCGACTCTGTCAAATCATGTCCTTCGCACTGAGGACAATCGTGCGTCTCGATTTTTTGGGGACTGCAGCCGAACCAACTATCTCCATTTAGTACTCTATCAACAGCTCGAAAGTTCTTCTGGGTCTCAGCAAGGGCAATGACAGCGACTGGGAGCACAGGATCGTGGTTGAGCTAGACTCGGCATTGAACAAGTGGATGGATGACCTCCCTGATCATCGTCAGTCCTTTCTTGTTGCTGATGACTTTTCCTTACGGTCACCCCAGTTCGGTGGAACCCGACAAACGAACACTTGGAATTCTTTGAACAGTCCGCGGTTCTACATTGTAGCTACTACTATCTTCAAATCCTCATTCATCGTCTGCATATTCCGAGTCCAAGCAAGGTTCCGACGGGGGTTTGTTTCCTTGCACCTCAGTGAAATGGTGGATAACCAGTTCTCAGGCGTTTCCGTCGCTAGCAATTTGCCTGAATGCGGCGAGGTCTTGCACTCATGTTGCAGACACCCTTCGTCAAAGGATGGGAGATCGGTTTTCATCCGAGACCCAGGTAGGGTTGTCAACGACCCGCGTTACCGTCCTAACCACGTTTCATCAGATCGAGGTGTTTACGGCTGCCATTATATTATTGTTAAATATCTGGGGTGGTACACGGAGTGGCCTTGGTTTATCGACAGATTCGGCCAAGGAGATGGCGGACGTGCAGCGGTGCATGCAGGTCTTGAGCGAATGCGAGAAAACGTACGTTAGATTCGGGACTCGGTACCAGAAAACTGACCCATATCCCCAGATGGCCATCCGCTGGAAAGCTGTGGGATGCTCTATCTGACCTTGCGAATGTGGAGCAGGTCCCTTTGCCCGCCAATGTGGGCACGAAAAACAAGCGAGATCGGGGAGCGGAGGAGCCCAAGTCTGCAACGACCACCGCTCCGTACTCGGAGAGTGCGCATGATCTGGTGTCGCCGCCGGATAGCAGCAGCCACAGTGGACATGCTCCAGCGCCCGCCGTCACGGTTAGTCGTCGTTGGACTGATGGACCCGACATCGTTTCTGGTGTTGGTGCTGAGGGTGGGCGGCCCTTCGCAGGCCGCCGCCTCCAAACGTCGGACGTCCCTGCTATCATGACACAGTTCCTACCACACCTGCAACACCGCTCGTCTTATCCGTCTGACAGTCCACTTTCCACGTCGTCTTCGTCTTTGCATCAGTCGCCCGCATATATATCGGAAACCCCCCTTTCTTCATCTTCCCTACACGGTCAACAAGGCAGGTTTGTGTCCACACTCCGACGCGATCCTGGCGGCCCCCATTCGTATGCTCCAGGCTCCGAGACTACACCTGCAATTCATCAAAAGTTCGTTCCTTCGGAGCGTTCAGACGCTCAGTATCGCAGACATGCTCCACCAGATTCGGCATCCTCGGTCCACAGCCCCCATCCTCCTCCGTTCGTGCCCTCAATGTACAGGGCGAACGATGGTCATCGGATGCCGAACACACCATTATCAGCGTCGTCGATCCAAGAACAACTGCGGGCCCCTTATGTCCCGTCTGTAAACGAGCGGCTCAACTTGTCGTATCCGCAGTCGCGCGAGATTCTTGACGATCGGACGAGGGCCCGAGGAGAAGATTATTGGTACTCCGATGAAGGACGGCGCGGCGAACCCAGTCCCGTACACCTACAGCATCGACCTATGGTTGATAACCACCCTCCTCGCTTATCCGCTCCGGGATCATCGTCGTTTCCCATGTCGGAAGCGTTTTATGAGCATATTACTGCCAGTTTCTCAGCGGCCGCCAACGGGGGACACGAACATTATGAAGAGCACCCGCAGAACCAGTATTCGGATGCCGACGCGAGCATTCACGGCATTCCTCACGGCGCAGAGCCCCACCCACATGTGGGGCGTGGCGCGCTGGACGACGACGCGATGGCGCTGTGGTCGGCAGCGCCGATTGGATATGAGTAGGTCTTTTCCGCCGCATTTTTCTTCCCCTAACATATGCCTTCGCAGCACGAACGCTTCCGAGTGGAACACATACCTGGATACTGTCAACAACATGGCGCAAGCGAGGATGCATACAGGTGGACACGGACCCATGTAGTGCCCTGGTGAATTTTTCAGTCAAGCAACAAAATGTAGCGTATTTTCTGTATTACTAGTTTGTCGTGCTTGCATTGTTTAGATTTGAAGCCAATGTCCTGAGATCTCGGTCCGGAATCTCCGACCAAAAAATGTTGAGTGCCATCGCGGCGAGGAAGGCAGCGCAGGCAGCCAATCCAATCCCCGTCCTTGTCCTCGAGCATCCACCTCTAGAAGACCCAGTATCACCACCCTCTCCCCAAGCAACTCCTCATTCTCGACCGCATTCCAAACGAAAATCTAGTTCCAGTTCTCAAACCCCGAACTCGGCGAGGAAACACAAAAAGAAACGGGAGGGTGAGGTAAAGAAGACACGGTACTTCGAGGTCGAGTCCAACCCGCTCCCCGACTCAGATGATCTCATTATTGTCGACTCTGACGAGGAGGAGTCCGACCCGCCTCGACCACCTCCAATCGCTCGAACGAATGTGGTGGGAAAACGCGCATGGTCACCCAGTGCACCAATAGCAGACTCCTCTGACGAGGAGAGCGAAGAAATTGCGGACGTTCCAGTCCCTTTGGTCCCACATCGCGCCGTCGCCACCCCGGGATCTCCACAAACTTTGTCGTCTTTTCGTGTCCTTCCCGAGGAGACTGCGTTTTACCTCGGCTCTGAAGAAACAACGGCTCTGGGCATGTCGGCAGACTCAGCCACATTAATTGTCTTGTCTCCAGGCGAAACCATAAGCCTGTTGGGGGTGTACATGTTCACGGTCCTTCAAGGCGCTGTCTCCATCTGTGGGGTCCGTGCATCCGCGGCGGCAACGCCTCATCGAGTTTTTGCTCCCCGGTCTTCGCCGATCCCAGCGCTGAAGGCTTTAAACGAAAAAGTGCGGACGCAGCCCGCATTGGTTGTCCCTCAACGCTTGCGTCGAGTGTTCGAAAAATTAGGCGCCCTCGTAGCCTTTCAGCAGCTCAGCAGCGGTGTAGAAGGATTGGGTAGAATATGCCGCCATTTTGCTGGCGTTTTCACACCTTCGCGATTCCAACAAGACATCGACCCAGACCATGACCTTCGAATCCCAGGCGTTCACATGGTGAACTCTTTCTTGAATGTACTTCGTCGTCACGACTGAATAAAAAAAAAACAGCTGGGACATCCAAGCAAAGATATCCAGTCTTTCGTTTTGTCTGCGTCTTGGGAAGTCGCGCTCAACTCGGTTGCCGATTCACCGAGCGGTGTCTATCTCGTCAAGGGCCACAAAAAATCCGGCAAGAGTACTTTTGCGCGTACCCTTCTGAATCGTCTCCTTGACCGGTATTTGCATCTTTTGCATGTATGTGCCATCGGCTCACATTTGCACCAGCTACCGTAAAGTTGCCTATTTGGAATGTGATCTGGGGCAATCGGAATTTACTCCTGGCGGTTTCGTTGCATTAAATGTCATTGAAACCCCTATCTTTGGTACTTCAGTCCTTTTTACAAAAAGCACTCTATCGCTTATGCTGTTCCAGGCCCGCCGTTTACCCACCCGACCCTTCCTAATCTTGCGCACTACATAGGCACGACGACTCCCAGATCTTCGCCAACCCATTACCTTGCTTCCATCCAATCCCTGGTCGAAACCTATCAGCTGGACGTCCAGACGCCAGTCGACTATGACGATGAAGATTCTCGAATATCGGACGCCATTCCGCTTGTTGTGAACACCATGGGTTGGACAAAAGGTCTCGGCGCTGATCTGATGCGCCAAATAGAGGATATCGTACAACCAACTGCCATCTTCGAGGTCGAAGCGCCGGTCTTCGAGTACTCCTCGTCGTTTGAGCCTCCTCCGAGTAGATCCGATGTTTCACAAGGCGCCAAATTACACCTTTTGCAACCCGTTGTACCATCGGTCCTGGCCACGAATTATTCTGCCGCGGACCACCGTTCAATCGCCATCCTGTCTTATTTTCATGCCAACTTCCCACGGGTGGTAGCGAAGGGGCTGGAGCAACTCACGGCCGCGAGTTGGAATACGACGCTCCCCTTGTGTGCCCATCGTCCGTACGAGGTCGATTGGTCACTAGCGTTGGATAAAGTCACCTTATCCGGCGCAGGAGCCGAGGATGTCGTCCCCTCTGAGGTCAACCGCGCACTCAATGGCGCCTTGGTTGGACTCGTTGCATGCGAGCCGGGATCTCTGGAAATCGACATCGATATGATCGGCTCGTCCTCGAACCCGGATGAAACCACAATTCCATCCATACCATATACACAAGGATCGTCTGCGCCGTCACCTTCAACCTCGACGTGCCATGGGATTGCTCTTGTCCGTGCCATGTCGCCATCATCCTCTCATCTACACCTTGTCACACCTCTCCCTCCACATCTCCTCTCGAAATGCCGAGTTCTCGTCAAAGGGGAAATGGAGCTTCCTATCTGGGGAATGCTGGACTTTCGCAGCGACTTGGAAGGCGATGTTGCAGGCACGGAAAAGGCGAAGGTGCCGTTTCTGCAATGGGGCAAGGTAGAAGGGCTGGGTGGGGAGAAACGGCGTGTACGAAGGAATTTGATGCGAAAAGGCCAGGCGTAGTCGATTAGTAGGAAACTACTTCCATCCAAATATTACAGCCAGTTTGAATACAGTCAGTCCGTGGCAGTGGTGTACATACAGTAATTACATTAGTTTTTCCATACCCAGGAGATCGAAAGTAAAAATGGCCGATGTGAGCCGTTCACATCAGCTCTGAGAAGAAGAAGTCGGTATTTGAGGGCGGTGGTCCAGCGACGAGTCCACTCGGGATCTCCACCATCTCGCCCGACAAATCTAGAGGATACTCAGTTGGATGATGAAGATCAACGACAGTCAACGCACCAAGTAACTTGATTTTCAGCCCAATCTCCGTCAGCGCCTGCACGAAACCCGCGGTTTCTTTCGAGGAGACATGCCCGCCGTCTCGCCGAAGCATATTCAATCCGTCGGTCCAGTCAGCCCAGCGGGACTGATCGGGTGCAATTTGGTCGGCCAAAGACCCTTCATGCGCACTAAGCAGCGAGAAGGACAGCGGTGACGCGACAGGAGGGAATGTAGGCGGGAGATCGTTCTGATCACGGAGCACATGAGGTGGGGCGGCGCAAGTACCTGTCGCGATCTCGCTGATGGCGGCCACCTCGATGCGCTCCGGAAGATCTTCCAAGCCACTTCGCACAGCAAACTTGAGCGCGCTATCGACGTAGTGGAGGTATTTGAGCCCGGGATCCTGTGGGCAGTCAGAATACTGAGAAGAAAGTAGTGTAATCTGTTCCCAGCGTACCAATCTTATAAATCGCCATGGTCGATTTGGTCGTCGGGGTGCGTCCCTGGAGGCCGTGGAATTCTGCGGGAGGGCGTTTACAAACCATGCGCCCTGCATCAAACATTGAATCCTTTGTTGGCGAACGAATTCAAAGGATTCTTTGTACAGTTTGGCCCGCAGATTTCTGGAGTCGAGGTTAGGGTTGCGATACTTGAAAATAGCGACAGGTTCGGCGCACCGGACGGGGATCTTGCTGAGCAGATCGTCTTCCAACTCCAGCTCCTTCATCTGCCTCTCTCGAACACTCCGGTATTCACACTCGTTGAATTCATGTTCAACCTCGTGCCAAGGTCGTACATTTTCGCTGCGCAAGGCGACTTTCGCTCTAAAGAAGGGGTCAGAAGGCAGCAAAATAATCCAACGTGAGAGAAACACACTGGCTGCGAACAAGGGCGGCCACGCGGGTGAAATCGCCATACGCCGCACCACTCTCACTCCACATACGTATAAAGAAATGTGTCGCGAGGGAGTGGACTTTGTGAAAGTCCAAAAAGAATGGTTGAAAGGTGGTAGAGGTCGAATCTGTTGAATCGTCAGCGCAGTCGACTCTCGAGGACGGGTTTTTTACTGACATCCTGGCGCAAAGATTGCCCAATGCTCGGATAACATTTCAACCACCTCGTTTGAAGCTTTCGCAACAGGACATCTCCGTGTTGGAGGTCGACTTAGTTGCTCTTGAATGATCTGAGAAAAAAAGATTATTAGTTTTTTTTGAGGGGATTCAATCAGGTACAAACCTTTGGAAAGTCGGGATCCATTTCAATGAATTTCCTCTACGAGGTGGGAATCAGAGGAATCTCTCTACTCGCGAATCAGGGATCGTACCAAGCATTCCAAACCCAACTCCCCGACGTCGTTGAACTCGACTTCGACGTTCTCGGAATCGAATCCGAGTAACCGCCACTTCAAAGGCTGACCGTTCTCGTCGACTGCCTCGGACAGCTTGCTGCCGGCCCAAATTGCCTTCAAGGCAGCGGCATGGGACGGTTCTGCTTCAAGATCAACGAGGGTGGTCTTCTTGCGATACGTCACTCTTATAATGTTGGCTTGGAAATCGAGGATACATGATGTTAAATCCTCGATTGTATGTGACGACATGAGTCGCTATGAGCGAGCGTGTGAGACGATCTAATTAACTTTAAAAGCACCAGAACTCACCACAACCGCCTTCCGCACGCTCAGTCTCTCCAACTCGGAAATAAACTCCTCCCACCGAGTATCACTTGCGTGAGTCAGTAGAGAGTTGATCAGCATCATGCTGTGGTTCCATTCAATCAATGTGGGGCGAGAACAAGACGACGACAAACCTGTGCTGAGCCATTGCGGTGTCGGCGCTCCCAAGTCGACTGATAACAGTTTCCAAAAACCCTTGACCCTTGCGCATCTGCTCGAAAACAACGGCGAACCCGTATCGGTAAACCGACCCTGCTGGGACGATGGGAGGTCCCCGACTGGAGCTCGCGAGCTGAAGTCCGGGTGCACTCAACGGGTCCGCCTCGACGAGTTTCTTGAGGATAGCCGTGGCAGGTCGGCACACGTTGATGAGGGATTGGGGGGAGGATAGAATCTGGACGACTTGGAAAATAAACGCATCGTCGAGCGTTGACCAACCATAATCCAGCTCCATTAAATTCTGCATAGCTGTCAACGCGTACTGCGAGTACGTTAGGGCCAAGCGAAAAAGAAGGAGAGAACAGAACACGGACGGCAAGGGTATTTCCATGCGCACCAAAGATGACATCAATCAGGTCGGACAGCCCTGAGCCATTTATGAAGGCCTGCGCGAATTGCTCCTCCTTGAAGTGTTCAGCTGAGGAGGTGTCGGGCAGTCGGCAAACGGGCGGCGTACCCGAATGTACTTCTGCAGAGTAAACAGAGTCATCTTGAGGGTTGTGGGGTCCTCTCGTTGTTGTCGCAGCTTGTCAGCAGTCTCCGCTGCTTCGCGTGAAGGCGCATTAACCAGCCTACGACGACTAAATAACGCACTGTGAAGACAGAAATTGATACACGCACTTGAGATTGACTTTGGCCTTGATCTTCCTCCTTAGGTTGTCGTTCGTCACCAGCTCGTCTGTCTCATCGCGCAGGGCAAAATGGGAGGGGGGCTCCTTGATCTTGAGATTTATACAGAGCTGTTTTACGACATCGTCTACGGTGAGAACGGGGTCGATGCGGGTCCGGACAGTCAGACCAGCCGCGGTCGTGACGGTGTTGGTCGGGACGAGGGGAACGGCGGAGCTCGACGCTCCATTGAGTGCTGGGGATGACGATAACGGGGTACGTGTTTCTGGAGTTGTCCCGGCGGACATCGACCTGCGCAAAAGCACTGAGCGGCCGATCTAATCCTCTACAGCCTTGGAGAGTACACACGTCTTGACCAGCGCTTGAAGATGTACGTTTGACCGAAACTAAGGCGTGAACGCTGGGAAAGAGTAAGTCCACTTGTTCCAAATCAAGTAATTTAAAACAAAAAAAAATCAGTGAATGCGTAGTTAACGTCCTCTCCGACGAGCGCAAGCACCCGCCAGTCCGACTGACGTGCAAATGTCTCGATGTCTCATCCTGTGTCCGGCGACGGAAGGGCTACTCACCGAATTCTACAGATAACCGATGGTTGTTGGTGGTGATATGGTGGGGCTGGGATACAGTTTGTGGGAGGAAACGTGAAACGACAGTCGAAGGCACCGAGCAGGGAGGACGGACTGCGACGGCGAGAAATATGAGGGAGTGGGTTGGTGCAAAGTTTGCCCTGTCACAAGTCGACGTTACGTATACGTAAAACAGCCTGAGGACTATCCCAAACCACGTCGACAGAAAATGCAGCAAATATTCACCTCCAGGCTTTTTCGCAACGTATATTCAAGGAGCGTATATCCTGCCACCCATTCCCTGATTCAACTTGCACTCGGCGCGAAGATCCTCTTTTTGCGTGGTGGTAGGCAATCCGCATACCTTCCTTCCCTTCGTCGTAGCTGAATATCTAAATAATACCCTCTTTTCTTTTGCGACGCCCTTCGCGAGTCGTACATTCCACGCGAATGCCTGCCCGAAACTGTTCGCGTCTGTACGTAATAAGTGGACAGCCACCGGTCTCCTTTCTCTTCTTGCGTTCACCATGGTATACCCCTCTGCCTCCCACCTACCCTCCCAGCCCTCCGCTGCCTCCCTAGATCTCAGCCACTGTGTCCTCGATGATTCGCTATTGGCCGAATCCCTCACGCTCTCTTCTTTGGCGTCGTCCACATCTTCTACCCCACCGATTCCCGCCGGCTGTATGGTCCCTTTGGCCACCATCATCAGCCACCACGACGGTCCCACAATGGCGTGTCATACTCCCTTGCGCAGACTATCCAAAGCGACTCTCACATCCCCTACTCCCCCGCGCCTCCGGACAATGTTGAGGGAGAAGCTACTCGTTGAAACGTGGCTGGTAAATATGTTTCTTATCTTGCCCTTCTCTCTCTAACGACGTCTAGACCGGCGTTGACTCCGATTCATCCGAGCATACGCCATGGGGAGGCATTAGCAATACTGAGCCAGTTACTTGGAAATCCGAGGGGTCAATCCACAGTCCTCAGGCATTCAAGACGAAAATGGCCCTCGCGCGAGGCAATCGCTTCCCTGAATCAACTGACCGGGATTCGACTCCGACCATATCTCTCACCGGTCCTCCAGACGCGCTCCAGCGGTCCACGAAACGAAATGCACGAGTCTTTGAACGCCAAATCGTTGTCAAGTCGGGTGGCGGCAAGTCTTCTCGTCTCTCTCTTCAGGCCTCCGAAAGGGCGATGGATCCAGAAGTGGCGGACATGATTTCTGAACTCCAGAATCTCAATGCGTTTTTCAAAGAGCAACCGCCGAGTCCTTCAGATCGCCAACGCGCTCCTCCTCCCGCTCTTATCGTCTCCAATTCCCACTTCTCGCTGCCTGTTTCACTGGAGTCGTCTGGGAATCTGACGCCGGGCGTTCCTGTCGGTTTGGCGGCCCGGCGAGGCAAGAAACTGCCACCACCGTTGTCGTTCAAGCAACCTTCCGACAACAATGCGTACCCCAGTATGCCCACCGCATTCCTCGGCTCTCCTTCGACCTATTCCCCAAAGTTCGAATTTGCCTCCGACCCTAACCGCGGTTCGATGGATCTCCAACAAATGGTCACGAGCCTGAGGTCGCAGTGCGCCTCGATCGACTCTGCTTCCCTTGAGGCTGTGGACGACGATAGCGCCCGAGAGGCACGCGGTGAAGAGGACGAGTGGGCGTTCGCTGACGGTCTCTTGAACGTGTACAGCTCTCGCTCGTATGATTCAGATTTCGTCAAGAAGCCTCTCCTGCCGGACATGGTCGACTACGCCGAAGAGGCGCTCACCGATAGTGCATCGTCAACCCGTGGACCTGTCTCCCCGATCAACGCGCCACCATCGACCCCTCTCCCCCCTTGCCCAACACCGCACCGGGCCAGTGTACGGAGTATTCTGAAGGCTTCGAAGAGCGTTCGTTTTGCCTCCTTGCCGAATGAACGTCCAGAGTCCGTCGCGATCACAGCCCCCGCCGTTCAGACCCCGCGTCGGTCGCTTGGCCCGTCGAGTCCACCAAGCAAGCGGTCCCTTCCCCTCCGACCAAAGTCTAACACAGTGCGTTCTACAATCCCCACGCCTCTTCGGTCTCCCCCTCCCAAGTCTACGCCCGGTCGAAACGGTCAGCGCAGAGCGACCACGTCAGCGGCTCCGAGTCGCCTAACCTCGCCTACCTCGTCTCCCACAAAGCTCCGCGCTACGTCCACGGAAGTCCCGCTCAAAAAGGTTTCCTCTAGCGGACGCAACTCTCTCCGGGCTGTGTTCTCGAGCGCTCCTACCCCCAAGGATGCTCCCGCGGTCAAAGAAAGCAAAAGGGCCAAAGAACCCAAAGCGGTTAAAGAGAACCAGCCGGCAGAGTCGTCGACCCCGCCTCCATCAAGCCGTGCGCGGTGGACCCTCAACGAGAATGTACTGCGGCGCGCGTCGATTTCAGGCTCTTCAACGCCGCAGAAGACTCGCATGCCCGTTCCCCTGCGTAACATTCTCACCAGGTTCAAGTAGAATGAGCGGGCGAGACCCTGTACTTTCACCTGTATCACAGTATGACTGGCACGCCGAAAACACGAGGTTCCATGTTGATTCTTCTTTTCACGTAGCGCATCTTGTGAGCATGGGAGCGTCTTAAAGTTACTGCCACGACTTCTTCTGATCTCGGCCCAAGCGGGAATTCGTAAGTAGCTCAATAAGGAAACTAGCCCTTTTCGTCGACTCCGGTTTGCTTCCGTGCGCAAGATTCCTCCCCGTCTGGGTAAAATGAAGATACATGGCGTCTCGTTTGCAGTTGGGGATCTTTTATTATCGTTGTCGTAAACGCAAAAACGAGGTGTGTGGTTGGAATGTATTGCGGCTAAAATATAGATCCGAGTCGTTCCTGAATTTTCGGCACCCACTTACATGAAACGCGTGCGCTGAGAACGCTAAATAGTCGAGATTATTCCACCCGAGCCAGTATCATGGCCATTTTTACCTTGCTTTGCTTCCGATGGATTCAGGCCTTCAACCCAACAGTGGCAGGAGGCGGTGGAAATTCACAACCTGGAAGCGAGATATGCGAGAGATCCCGTAGCAGAATATCCCCCCATACGCCGCCTCCGAACTCATCGCGACCGAGAAACATTAGAAGGGATTAAAGAGGAACCAACCGACGTCAAGACGGAATAAGTTGCCGGAGATCGACGAGACAGCATCTACTGCCATGAAACAGTGTACATGTGGATTTCTTAACGGAATAAACAGAGTGACAGGCTCGCTGGAATGGCCCTGCCGATGCCACATTACAAGTTCCTTTATTCCATTGATTCCCGTATACAAATACATTTGTGCAAGATGATCATTGAGAGATTCACATTCCCCGCCCCCATGCGCGGGTGGCGCCTCTGCCAGCGAATCCGATCCGGAACGCACTCCCCACTGGCAGTCCATCCACATGAGGAGGCTGCATAGGGAGCCCACGCCCGCGACCAATAGGTCTGACACGTCGTCCCGGGTCCTCTACGAGCTCTTCCTCTTCAGATTGTTCCCCGTCTTCAGCGTCGGGCTAGGGATGATGGAAATTAGTTTATGGGCTCATGGCGCGGAATCAGCCAAGACCGACCTGCAAATCAATAACCAAAGCCCCTGCACACGAATGTTAGTTATGTTCGGGCGTTCAAGTCGGACGACGATGAAATCTCACCTGTCTGCCACCCCGCAGCACAAGCCGAAAAACAAAACCGATCCTTCGGCGTTTTCCGCGCGTGATCAAACCGGACCTCTGTTGGAACGCGTGTCTCTGGCGGCGTCCCAAAACCGCGGTCAAGGGCGGCGAGGCGCTGCTCCTGAGTGGCGAACGCTCCCGGCTGCCCGGGAGTCAGCGTAGTGGGGTCCCCAAGCCCCAATGCTCCGGCCGAATAACCACCCCATGTCAACAACTTGCCAGAGGATGTCAGTGCGGCGTTGTGCCAGTCGCCCACAAGTACTGATATGACAGATTTATCCTGAAGAGCGGGGTCGATGTGAGGGTCTGTATCCTCCGTCGTGGACGTATCGCCCATAAGCACCACGGAGCTCGCGCCGGTCGAGTACGCAAAGAACTTCAAAAAATGCGCCGAAATCTGCAACCCGTGATATTGGCGCTGTTCAAAAAATTCAATTTATTACTCACATGAGTGATTTTCATCTTTTCAAGGCGTATACCGGAGCTCGCGTCGTCGGTTGGCGTGAAGGGCGGCATGGATCGCACTCGGTCGAGTTGACTGAAATTGGGAAGCTGAAGGAATTGCTTGTCAAAACTGAATCAAACTGAATGCGCGCCAAACTACTTACGTATTTCCATCTGCCGCTGGCGGCGAACGTGGTCTCATTTTCAAGGCCCGAAAACAGAACCACATGCCCTTGGCTCGTAAGAGCGACGAGGTACGCATCCATCGCAGCTATCTTGATGATCTTGAGCTCTCCTCCAGCGTCGTCAGCCGTCGAGTTTAAGTTTGGTAAAGCAGGGAGCGGAGGCAGCCTCGTTGGGTCCATTTCGAGCTCCCAGGTAACACAAGGAATGGATCCGTCAGTGGCTTTGGCCAGGAACCGGCGTTCAGAGTCCTCGTCGAGGGACGCATTCTTGGCATCGATCTGCTCCTCCATGGTTCCGGACCGGGGCCAGAAAGCAAAGACTTCACCCGACTTTGTGAGGAGAGAGGTAAAATTCCATCCGCACTCGACCTGAATCGGTCTCGAGTCTCGAAGAAGGTGCCGAGAAGAAAGGGTGAATGGACGGCCCCAGCTCAGAAAGGTCCATATTTTACCCCTGGAATCGAGGGCACATGCATGGAATCTCCCGCAACTATATCAATAATGTTTAACATTTAATGCACACCAACGCCAGCAAACGGCATGCCTGATTTCCTTGATGCGCGAAGGCAGCTCGAGACGCAGCGGCGATGATGCCGTCTTGCCTGGCTCGGAAAAACCATCGCTGGTCAAGGTCGAGGTCGTCCCATTCAGGGTACCTGCAAAAGGTTAAAATATAGAACAAGACAGTTTCCACCGCACTTGCCCCATACGTAGACGCTCCCCGCAGAATCCAAGGCGTGAAATGACCTAAGAATATGACATGAACAGGATATCGCGATAACAAACAAAAAATGGAGCTATACATTCCCCCAGAGACGATATTTACGATCCGAGCGCTCGGGATCCTGAGTTGGGTAGGAAACGGGACTCCATGAACATTGGATTTCGGAAATTTGGTTCCGAGACCAAGTCGCCCATTGGCTTTCTCACTGCACGGTTGTCAGCCGACGGAGGTGGGGAAGCTAGGATTACGACGTACCCCCAGACAAACACTGGTAGTATGAGAAAAATGGAACCACATACAAGTCGTAAAGCTCACCTTTGGGGTAGTCTCTCGTAGACAGACGCTACAACATAAGACGCTCGTACCTCGCTATATTGTAGTCTGTTGATAGCCGGCCACTTTCGATCGCTGCTCGGCTTATTACCAATCACAGGTTTCTCGGTCTCATCCCGGCCTGCACAACGCGTTTTTCGTGTCGTTTTTGGCGTCAGCACACTCAGTAGACCTGAATGAGTATTTCTTGTCACTACATTGAGGTGTAAAACCTCCGGAATAAAATTGCCGAAATTTGATGGCCCGGCACCGGAAAAGGCCGAGGTCTTGGTTGAATTTTGAACGCGGCCAAAAAAATATTATAGACCTCTGAATGGGTCGGAATTGTATCCATATTGACCGATTTTGCAAAATTTCATGCCCTTGGAATGTTGTTGTAGCTGTAGAGACTGAGAAGCAAAAAAATGGCTGACTAAAATTGGTCAGCATTGGTAATAGGCTGAGCACCCTGCTTTCGCCCGCGCTCAACTCCAGACTACCTTTGGGGTTAAACAAACCACTATAAATAAATTTCCATCCGCTAACACGGGCAGTGCCAGCGCCTGAGAAATTAAAGTCGGTCTGCAGTCGTCGCTGCCATAACAACCCGTCGGCACAAATATTCGCGAAGAACTGCCAATTAATTAAGAATTCGGCAAACTTGCTTGCTTGGATTACCTTGTTGGTGCAGCCGAGTCGGACAACACTCTGTATCGTCATGAACATGAGCAGTTCATCGAGAATAATCTCGACAGGGATGCTTTCGAGGGAGGACATGGTGGTTAAAGCAGAGCTGCGCGGTGAGAGGCGCAGCTAGCTGTGACGTCATTGTCAGTGTTGACATCTGTGTCGCTGGGCCATCCGAGTCCGATTCCCAGTCTACTTGATCTACTTGACTTTTACCTTCAAGACATGCCCGGTCGCCCCGAGCTCCCATGGACACGGACGGGGACCACCCCGAAGGCGCCCGCCCGCACGGCAGCCATGCCGTCCTGGTTACCCCGCTGTGCTGCGGAATACAGCGGAATACACTCCCCGCAGATCCCCAGCCTCCGGAGATCGTTGCAACTATTCCCATCTCCCATTCCAATCCCATTCCGACGCCATTATCTGGTCTGCACTGGTGACTTGGGCTGGACTGCGGCGTACATGACACTGGCCAGTTGTCCAATTCAACTTCCCAACATCCTATCATCGCTCTGCTATCTATTATCGCCTGCAGTCAGCAGTCTGGACCCCGGCTCGGGTCATCATATATATATTCAAATCCCCTTCCTCCTTTTTCGGGCCGTCTCATTGTCAACTTGAACAGTTCCTACTTATCTGCCCTGCCCGAATGTCACCGTCCAGGGCCAGCAGTTATCGCGCCGCATTATTTTTATGAAATTGCTCAAGTCTGCATCATTTCTTTCACTCACCGCTGATCCTGCGCAGTCGCCCATTCTCGGTGCCCGGGTCCAACCGAATAGCAATAGCGGGCCACCGCCGCATGTGTTTGTTGTGTTCTTCCCGCCCGCCATCCATCTCATATTGCGTGCAGTATCTCAACGCGCGATGTATGTATGTATGCTATACATGCCTCCACTTGAAATCTGATCAGGCGATCTCTTTCGAACTGAATTAAAACTATACATTCATCGACTTTGAACACCGAACACCCACGATTTGGCATGCGGAGGGTGTGGGAAGGTTTGACCCGTAACCCTCTTAATGCGCGTTTAAGCGCTTTTATTGGCTGACGCGTTCAGCCAATTGGATTACGGCGCTCTCCGGATTCGGGAGGCGCTCTGGACTTAGACAATGACCGCGCCAACAGCATGATCTTCGTCCTCTTGCGAATGGAAAGCCGCATGGGGAGTTGGTGTTGTTGTCCGAAAAATCGGCAGCATCTCTGTTCCGTATGTTCGCTTCAGCGCGCTTGGAATTAAATCATTAAATAAATTGGTCCCTTGCACGGATCGCGATTTACGATTTGTGCGCACTATTCTCCTTCCGTAATGGATGGGAGCCAATACGTAATAGAAGACCGGAGGCTGGGGCGGTCAAGAAGCAAGAACCCGGGGGGGCCTGTGGCAGGCAGTTGTTGGCTTGGGAATCGGAAGGGAACTTGGGAAGGAATTCGCGAAGCATCTTCGAAGCACTCGAGGGACCGATGAACGAACTTGTCGGAATTAAATGCATATTAAACCGCGGCGAGGGTAGATAGCGATATACAAGGGGTCTATGGAGACATACAGAATGTACATTGGTAGGTAATAAGATAGTCCGATGATGACAGAACGAATATACAGAGGGTGTACAACTGGAATAAGTTAGCACGCAAACTATGTGCAGCGAAAGATCGAAGACGAAGACGAAAAAAACACCAAAAGGTTATTAGGGGGATAATTATCACAGCGCAAGATGAGCGAGTAGCGGGACAACAACAATAGCAAGAAGGGCTTTTGCAGTGGTGGTACAAGATTGGGCCAAGATGAGGGAGAACTCCGAGTCCATAATTAGGAGCGTGGATACAAACTATCAGTGAGAATTAGTATTCATCACCACTGCCTTGGTCGAGATTGGACGGATGGCCGCTCCGCGCCTTGTCGTCGTAGTAGGTGTCGGCGTAGCTGTCCGCGACCTGACCAGACGCGACGAGCGGCGTGAGCAGCATGCTGTCGGGCGGCAGACGACCGCCCATCGTCGACGAGCGCGAGGGGGAGTGGTACGAGTCGGCCGGCGGGCTCTCCATCATCTGCGCGTGGCTGCTGTCGAGGTACGGGTACGTCGGCTGCTGCGCAGAGAGTGGGGAGTGATAAATATCGCGCGAGGACGAGGCCGACCACGGCGCGTTCTGCGACTGCCGAAAATCTATGCCCGCGCCGTAGCTCTGTGGGTCAATTTCCCCGCGGGTGTCCGGGTTGTACCGAAGATGGTCGACACCGCCGTACGATGCATCTTGCCTCAACTGGGGGATCGAGACGGAGAGCGGGGGCGAGAGGGCGGAATTATGAGAGAACGATCTATGGTGGCCGCCACTGTATGGATGGCCGTGGTACAGGTCGTCGCGGCGAAGGCTCATGCTGCGTCGAATCGGCCCCAGTGCGGGAGATTCGTACTCCTTCTTTGCCTTTCGCCACTGTTTGCGCAGTTCTTTAAATTCTAAACGACGATCAATATTTTGGAGAGATGGCCGAGATGGAGGCGCTCACCGTTCGGACTCCGCTTTGCACCGTGTTTTTGCATTTGGACGTGGGCATTGAGGTGGTTGAGGGTGCCATACGCCTTGTTGCATTCGGGCCACGAGCAGTGGTAGAGACGCTCAATCTCGTCGTAGCGCCTCCGCGGGCGCTTGCGGACAGCGTTCCCGGGGAGAGCAACAAACGAATAGGTCTTCTTGTTACTCGGGTCGGGAGATTCGGCGCCGCCCTGAGATGGTGGGGGCAACACGGCGGGCGCGGTGGACGAAGAAGACGTGCTCGTGCCGGGGGGAGAAGGCCCATAAGTGTCCTCACCCCGGACAGAGTACTGGAGCGGCGGGGAGCCCGAGATACCTGAGCCGAACGAGGGCTGAAAGGGAGAGACCTCGACGTCCTGTTTCCATTCCGAATGGGTGACAGAAGGCGAATAATCGTGGCGAAGAGAGCCGAGGCTGCCCACACGCGATAGATAGGGCGACTCGGGGGAGTGTGGGGACGCGTGGTCGTCGTAATTATTAAAGCTGTACTGTTGGACGCGGGGGGCGGGGTGGGGGAGGTAGGGCACAGCGGGCTCTGACATGCGGCGCTGGTCGAGGATATTAGAGGTGGATATTTTAGGCAGAAGACCATAACGAGGCTGGCTATCAGGGAGCGAGCCTGTGGGGTAGGCGGCGAAGCGATCCTGGGCATGGGGAGCGCTCAGCGGCTGGGGCGCGTCAACCGGGGACGGGGACGGGCCGCGAAAGGATGGGGCGCGTCTGAGATCGCTCGAGTACGGGTACGGGGCGGCATAGGACGCGGTGGAGTCGTATATGGCCGGGGGCGAGCGCGACTGACGGGGGACATAGTGGTAGTTTGGGCCCGAGGGCGAGACTGGGGAATCGTCCTCCACGGTGCCAGAGGAGGGGCGGGATACGGGGTCGGCGCTGTCTGCGACGAGACGGGTGAGCTCTGAGAGAAAGAAGTGGGAGGAGCGGGGGACGGCGGGGTCTTGTGTGGTGGGGAAGTGGGGGAGGGGGAGGGGGAGGGGCGGGTGCTGGTGGGAGAGCATTGGGGGATGGCGGCGCAGTGGGCGTCGGTTTTGAGGGGCGCATTTCTGAAGGCAAAGTAAAGAAATATAAAGTAAGAAACCCGGATATTCCGTTTCGGGTCCTGGTCAATCTCAGATTCATGCCTGGCATCAACCATGATAGATCCACTATTTCTAGAATTCTACACAAAGAATCCCCGCCCACCACTCTCCGCGACGACCCGCCTTCCGCCTTCCGACCCCGTGAAAGTCGCACAATCCTCCCCGAGGACCCACAAAAAATATTACTCCTCCTCCTCCTCCTCCTACCACACCCACCGTGCCTGACCCCACAACACGGTGAAAACCCCATTCCGTAACCCGCGTCTCCGGTCTTCAACATCTCTACGGACCCTTTTCCATTCAATTCGGCCCCGAATTCGGCATACGCATCACCAAACCCCGCCCGACTCTTCCGGGTGTTCCACAGCCTGTCAATTGCCGCGATCCCGAATCTCAAACTCTGTCTGCCCCCGCCGAGTCTGCGTTATTTTGTTTGCGTCCTCCAAAGACGGAGTTTGAAAGGTGACACCCCCACGGGCCCTGCACGCTTCAAAAGGACATATAACGCGATGGATGCCTTTTGACGAGATCTGTCCGACATTTCGAGATGGCTGTCTTGTTGTCTATCCGAGTTGCCTAGGAATGCGCCTCTGCGAATTTGTCTGCTCAGTTGGTCCTTCTATGCCGATTACCCGCGCCAAAGATGACGATGAAGAGCCCAGATTCGTGCCATTGATGCAAGATTTGCACCGGGCTGGACACCGGCTTGACAGTGAGGGAACAGCAGGGTGACAATCTACAGAGCAGTCCTCACGTGGGGAGGCGCAAGGAAGAGCAGGCCCGAAGGTACGCAGGAAGTATGAGCAAAGAGAAAAGGCTCCGCGGGCAATATATACCGAGATTGGCCAAAAGGGAATGGATTTGAAATTTCTCGACTGGAGATTGATTGGGGGCGGGTCTGTGATTGGACAGGATAAAGGTGCCTGACCCGAGTTGAAGCAAGAGCAGCGCAAGTGTCAATAAAGAAATACGCAATCAAGGAAAGAGCGGGCTGGCAGTGCAGTTGCGGGTCCAGAAAGGTATGCCTCCGAATCATGGGGTTTGGCGAAGGAGATAACCCAGAAAGGAATTGGGCTGTAAATGGGGGTTTTGGTCTCATGACACGGGAATATGAGGATAACGGTCGGCAAGCGAGCGCAGTGGGCGGGGCCTGGAATCAGGAGGGGCGCACGCGCGACATATGAAATTCGACAAGCGCCAGAGGAGGATAAATGGAAAGATGGACAACAAGAGACGCTCGAATGATAGAACGACATTCCTGCAGACGAGTATGTCGACCAGCGCCGCGATTGGATCGGAGCCCAGAGACGTTGACGCGAGCGACGTTGAGGAGAGAGTGAGTCGCTGATGAGCGCTGAATGCCG
Organism: Mycena filopes; assembly: GCA_029281495.1. Classification (NCBI taxonomy): domain Eukaryota; kingdom Fungi; phylum Basidiomycota; class Agaricomycetes; order Agaricales; family Mycenaceae; genus Mycena; species Mycena filopes. The sequence goes on from JARIHR010000144.1 coordinate 70,232, forward strand.
CTATGTTGTGGTTCAAGACAGAGCCGGACACTCGGCCGGGTATAGCCGAACCTGCACCCTCTCGCTGTCACAGCCATGGCAAGAGCAGCAACCCGCCCGACACCGCCGACGAGGACGAGCACCCGCCGCTCCTCGCGCCTCAAGCACCAAGGTAGCCATCTCCCCTCCCCTCCCCCGCTCCCTCACCTTCCCTAGAAATCCAGAACAATGCCATTGTCGAGATCCAGCAGCGTCCTAAAGCCCGCCGTAAACCGCTGGACTCTTCCTCCTCGCTCCTCGAAAGCACCCTCTGCTCTGAATCACTCGACAAGCCCCGTCCTGACCGCCGTCGTCGATCATCGCGAATCACACCATCCGAACTCCTCCGCCGTGAGGCCGCCCTTCAGATCCGCGAAGCAGAATGCAAGCGCCGCTCCGACGAGCTCGATGAGCGCTCTTTGTCCGTCTCAAAGAAAGAGGACGAAGCCTCCACCATAATGTCTCAGATCGCAACACGCGAATCGAAGGCAACACTAGCCCAGCTCGAGGAACACTTTACGTGTGCACTGTGCGTCCTCTCCGAGGACTCTCACCAAGCCCGCCGCCCCCTGACTTCCCCGCGCACAGCTGCTACGATATCATGGCTCAGCCGTACTCCCTCAATCCCGGTCAATGCGGTCATACCTTTTGTGCACTCTGTATCATACGCCATTTCTTCTCGCGCCTGCATAAACCCTGCGGCGGCTGGCACGAGTCCGTAGACTGCCCGATGTGTCGCAGCCTCCTCGTCATAACCCCGGATCGCGTCCCACGCCTCGGTAGGCGCTGATAGCATTTCTGTTTTTATTTCCCCAAGCGCTTACTTTTTTCAATTCATAGATATCACCTTCCCATTTGTGCGTCTGCTACTTCTTTGCCCGGTTGCCGCGCTTAATTCTTGCGCGTTACAGGTCCCCAATCGGACGGCCGCCGCTGTGTGTGAATCGATGATAGAGAAGCTCTCCCATTCCTCGACCGCTTCTGGCCTAGTCGTCAAGCGTGAGGAGAGCGAGGGCAATTGGCCGGGCTCGGAATGGGACATGGAATGGGGTCGTAAAAAGGGGAAATCAAAGGAAGAAGAGGAAATGGAGGAAGAGAATGCCGACTTGGCGGGTTGGCGAGAGGGTGGGAACCTGCGCACGGAATGGCTGAAGAAGGACAGGCAAGTCTTTTCTTGAAACCAATTACATCTACTTATTTTTACGGCGATGATAGGGAGGGGAAGAAGGAGATGCTCCATCTCCTCAAATATTGGACGACGATGCGCTCCCAGGATTTTCTTGACCTGAAACAGAAGTTGGGCGTGTGAACACCGGCCAACATATTCTCGGTTGTTGCTCTCTCTCTCAGTCCCCTCATTCTCCGTTCGACATCTCTCCCCTGGTTATCCATCCCGACTCTAGCGCCGACGGGCTCATACACTTCCCGTCTTCGATCTTCCGCGACAATCTCGATCTCTACTTCCCGCTCTGGCGGAGCGTTAGGCCCCGTAGGAGGAGCGCGAACTACTGATATCCGGGCACGCCTACTATTCGCATCTCAGCATCCGCTTGTACATATTCCTGGGGACTTCTTTCATACTCGGACTCGTCATCTGTTATACTACTCCCATCCATCCCATGTATTCCTTGTAAACTGCAGCTTCGGCTGTACATCATCGCTATCCCTTCGTATCAAGACTCCTGAACGGTGCACAATCAAAGCCCGGCAATCACGCTACTCGTCCTCGTCCTCGCTCTCGCACAAGAATTTCTCGACTAGCTGATCCGGGGTGGGTTTGCCGTATTCACTCTGACGACAGACAATTTCGGGCAATCCTTCCTTCCACTCCGGTCTTCTTCTATCCATCTTACGCTTGGTTCTTGGGTCGCCCCCTACTGTAACGTTAAATCTTTCGTTAACTCCCTCGATCGCCTTTGCTCCTGCCGTGGCATTTTTGCACCCGCCTACTCGCCCTGAATCCTCCAATTCCCAGACTGCCTACTGGGTACCTCTGGGTACCTCCGCTGATTTTTATGATATTATTATCACAACGACGATCCGCAAACTCTTGCCAAAACCACGAACTCAACAAGGGTGAAAATGTATAGTGGTGTCCAGGGTTGATGCTACCTCCGGGAGTTACTGATACCGAGCGTTGTCGGGTGTTCGGGCGCCTGTTCGCTGGCCGTACAGCCCGTACTCACTTTGGACCTCCAGAGATGAATGATGGCAGGTGTCCTGGAAGCCCCCGCGTTCAACGATGCTCGTTCCTCTCTCGCTGACACGATGTCGTGCAACTCGCACGAGTCAAACGGTGATGATCAGAAGAATTTTCAGGCGTGCTGGCCCGAGTCGCGTCGCTCGCTCATTGTTGTCTGCGAGCTGTTCGTGCCCTCGGTTCCCGAAATGACGTTCGTCCAGCCCTTTATCCCTTTATTCAATCGTCGGGAGTTTTTATCTATTTCATTCTTTCACGATTGTGGAGCGCCCTTCCATTTATTCATTGACTTTCACGCCGACATTCCGCATCTGACGGTAAATCGCTCAATAGAGTTGCCAGGTCCAGCAGGCTCGGGTGACGGACCTGCCGCATCGAGTTTCCTTGGGCGGACACGCACTTCGCACTTCCGACTGACTATGTATTGCTCCCTCGCTTCGGAGTCTCGGGCCTCAAAAGCGCGCCAGCACTTGTTCGGGAACCCATCGCGTCGCCATCCGCGTTTGAGCTGCGCAGGCTTCTGATGCAAGTCCTGATCACAGGACCGTAAGTACGTCTGCCCGTTTATCCGACAGTGTATGTATGTATCCGCCAAGAAGTATCCTTTATTCGCGCGTTTGGTTGATGTTGACGAGGTTAACAAGGAGGCAGCCATCAAGGCAACTGCTACGACACCTTCGGATGCGAATGGGATGAGGCCCGGCGACGCCAGCGTTGCTTTTGGACAGTGGCAGTAACCCGCCATGCGAGCATATCAGAAACTACCAAACGTGGAAGTTGGCGGTGGTGGTGTGAATTCGGAAGGGAAGCAGTTGCGCTGTTGGCAGACTGATTTTAAAAGCACGCGGATTTCATTAAGGTCACGCAAGACTAGCTGCTCGCGAATACGGAACTATACGGAAGCAATTTGGACAAGGCCGGAAGCGAGGGACATCAAGATTCAAAACCTGTGTAAATGGCGAATGCGGTGTACGCGCAGCATCTCCGCAGTATGTCACGAAGGCATTCACGCGCAGCAAGGTAGGCAGGGTACTTAAGCACGTATCCTCTTCTCAGCGCCATATTGCTTAGACTCACTGCACACCTCCACAATGGTAAACATGGAAACAGAAAAAGTCCAGGTGAGCAACGGTTTGTTCGGAGTTGCGGGCTTCCCTGATAGAGAAGTCTTGCCCGCAGGTTGCTGGCCCTCCCGGGTATTATGCCGACGGACAGCTTGCTGGTTACAATGGCACAAAGCCACAGATGGTCGCATCATCCTCCCGATCATCTGCGCCTTCTCCGCCTGAAATTATTCCCTCGGGTCCATTCAATGTTCTATCGCAGCAGACTCGGTTTGCGGATATAAACGGCACGTCCGCGTCCTTTCCAATCGTTGTGGAAGTTGAACTAGAACTTGCACAGGCACATATTACATCAAACCAAAAAATCTCAACCAAGAGGTGCCTACACGAAGAAAACAAAAGCCGAAATTTAGGCCCATTCCTGATGCGGTGTTTCGATCGAGGCGGGGTGCCCTTTCGCTGGATCTCGCTACGACCGGATATGCGAGCGAGAGTCCGAAAGCTGTCATCGTAGCATCCACGAAGTCCGGGAACATTAGCCTGAATTTGATATCCGGGGGCGATATCAAGCCTCGCTTTGATCTGGAGGCTGAGACCCGCAGCGTGAGTCTGACCCACGTCCTGGTAATTGATTGCTGAGAGAGATGAACAGGGCAACATCGTTCTCTTCATTCCGCCCACGTTCTCGGGTGCAATCCAACTGCACACGAAAACTGGCGACCTCAATTTCCTCCCCGGGCTCGCCTCTGGGATGCAAGTGGTCAAGTCGAGTGATACGGAGTACCTTGTTCTTGTCGGGAAGCAGCAGTCACCAGCTGGCTCAGCCCCAGCCGACTTTTGCCGATTGCGAACACGGACGGGTAACATAATTGTGGGCGAGAGAGGAAGAGATCAACCCTACGTCAAGTCAAGCAGCGTTTGGGACAAGTTGGCTGGGATGTTTCGGTAATAGAGTTTCCTTCCCTTTTCGGCCTGTAGCGGTAGTTTGCGCGTGCTTGGCCCGATGACAAAGAATGCCTTCCGATCCGCGTTTCTATGAGTGTTCGCAACATCACAGCAGTTTCAAGCGCTTGGACCTGATGGCAGTGCGGCAGCTGCGCCGTATGTTCGCGTAGCTCCTCCTCTTCCACCACCGTGACCGTATAAATGCTTATTGAAAAGCACGAATCTCCACTCGAGTCAAACTCGTCCCCGGTACTTATCCCGACCCATGTCTCTTGGTTCGTCGTTCATCAGAGAAAAGGCTATAAACATCGAACCGCCGCCATACTCGCTGCAAGCCGACTCGGGCTCAACCTCACGCTCAAGACGGCCCAGCGTCTTACCCCCTCTCCCTCCGGATGCTTTCGCCTCGCCCAAGTCGCCTGCTACTGCATCCCCGATTGTTCCCGGCCCTTCCTTCAGTCAGATTCGACTGGATACACATTTCAGCGACATAACTGGTGCGTAGTCCATACCCCCATATCCTATCATCCACTCAGCGCTCACCGCCGTGCAGGTACCTACTATATCGACCCGAAACCAGCGCTCAAGCAGCTCACCAACAAGAATAAAAAAGCTCGCCGTGTCAAGGCCACTCCAGACGCCATATTCCACTCACGCAGCGGCAAAATCCTGTTAGACCTGGCCACAACAGGGCTCGTCAGTGATGTACCGAAAGCAACTGTGATTGTTGCCTCGAAATCTGGCAACATTACATTGAACCTGCTCCCCGCAGGTGAGATTCGACCCCGGTTTGACCTCGAGGTGAGGAGTAAGTCTGGTAGGTCATTGCCTAACGACTATCCCGGTGCCAGCCCTCACGCGTAACCAGGAACGGTCGTGATTTTCATCCCGAGAACGTTCGCTGGAGCCATCCAGCTGCGAACGAGATCGGCCCACTTGGAGTACCTCCCAGCGATCACGCGTGAAATACAAGTCGTAAAGGCTACTGGCAGAGAGTCTCTTGTGCTTTTCGGGAAACAGAACACGCCTGCGAGTCAACTGCCCTCTGACTTTTGCAATATCACGACACATTCTGGTAGCATTTCTTCCCTCTCCAGAAGCTCTGCGCTGGCTGAACTTGTACTTCCTTAGGCAAGATCGTTGTTGGGCTAAGGGGAGAAGATACATATGTCGAGGAACTCGGGCTCTGGCAACGTCTCGGCGGGTTGCTGAAAGGAGATGCAGGTAAGAGTAGTGACCAGCTCGCGAGGTCGAGGCCACCCTCACCCACACCTTTGTAATATTTTATTCTATTTTTCGGTGTCAATATAAGACCGACGCGAGACGCGATTACATCATCACCGCCCATGTCGCACAATACCGATGCCCCGCGCTGTCTGCAACCGACTCGGATATTTCGAATCGGGGATCCGTAGAAATATGATGCCGGGCCCCGACCTTGAGCCTCTTCCTTCTCCCCCTTCCGCTCCGGAATGTCTCGTCTTCAAGCTGGTTGTTTCGGTGCCCTCTTCCGGCGAAAACAAGTCTCCGAGTCTGTACCACGCGAACCACTGGCAGCTCGCCAAGGATCTCACAGTGAACCTAAACCACCCCCTGCCGTGGGATCTCACGCGGGGCCTGAATTGGAGGAAAGAACCTCCAATTTTCCGCTCTTGAGCGAGGTTTGATTGATTTTTTAGGTTCATTGTATAACTACCTGTGATCACTCGTACGCAGACGCGTCGAGTTGGTGGCTCCACACGGACGCTAAACCTCCTGCCTATTCTTCCCAGGTAGAAGCCAGCTTTTCCTCGGTGATTGAGGAAAAGCTGGATGAGGTCTCCCCTCTGCTTCGGAAGCTCAGCCTGGATATTCACGGTGTGTTCGGTTTACCACACAAGCCGTTGCACCGCGTCTCATTCCCTCTAGCCCATCCAGAAGTGGCGTTCACCGAGATGCACGCCGCCGCATCTTTACGCGTCGGGCTTTTGCTGACTTCCTTCTCCAGATTCGCGCACGATGCTCTGACGGCGTTCATGGCCGCGCAGGGCTTTACTGTGACCAAGGGATATCTTGGTCTTCCTACCGCCTTCAGAGCGGAGTTTACACATGGAAAAGGCGGACGAGTTCTTGGTATCAACTCAGGTGGAAACACTCGGTCTCTTTTGTTGCCTCAGGCGAATCTCATCATGCGCAGAATACGACGCGCTTAAGGGTATAGGCGAGTCTCTTGCCAACCTTCACTGGCGACAAATAACCTCACATAGGCCATGCGTGCGGACACAACTTGATCGCGGTGCGTTTTCCAGAAAGTTTCGATAATAACCGGTCTGAATTGCGTCGGATTCTTAGTCCAGCGGGTGTGGAGTGGCCTTGGCCGTTAAAGCGGCCCTAGAAGGTCACAATATACCTGGCAAGGTAGTTTTACTCGGGACTCCTGGTATATATCATCTTTTTCCCTCCGAGAATTGGTATGACCCAAATACCACAGCTGAAGAGGCTGGCGGGGGCAAGATTATCCTTCTTGAGCGCGGCGCTTACAAAGACATGGATCTCTGCGTAATGTGAGTTCTCTTCCAGAGACAAAGACGGCTTTCTCAGAAAGGACTGGGAAAGGTGTCACCCGTCCCCAGGTCCGATAAATTCGGCTAATGTCGGGACTTGTATCGCGGTACAAGATATCAGAGTAGAGTACGCCGGGCGAAAGTAAGTCACTGTATTTACTTCCCCGAATTTTCGGACTGAAGTTGACCAGTGCCCATGCTGGAGCGGCCCCTTGGTGGGGAACAGTTGTTTCTGTTTCTCTCGGCCCCTAATTCTCAATCCTTCTACCGCAGGGAAGGCACAAACGCACTAGATGCTGCCTTCTTAGCCTACTCTAGTATTTCCGTCCTTAGGCAGCAGATGCGTCCAGATCACCGTGTCCACGGAATCATCGAGGGAAACCACGACTGGCTTCCAAACGGTAGGCATCGGTCTTGCGGCAATTCTTCCTTCAGCCTGATAATTTCCAGTCATCCCGGACTACGCAAGAATGCGCTGGCTTGTAAGGGCCCCGACTTCGTCCGACTTGACGGCTTTCGTTGAACGCGTCAAGAACTGCTTCCAGTGAGGACGAATTTCACAACCAAGTCATTTGTAAATGCTTATACTCCGCTGAAGCGCGGCTGCACTCGCGACTGCTTGTGAAATCAAGTTAACCGTGTATCGCCCGTATTTGGACCTGAATCAGAACCAAGTTCTCGGTAAGAATATATTGCGCGGAGGTCATGTCCGTCCTTTAGGATCCAAACAGGCCAGGAATTCTCCGATCTCGTGTCGAGGCGTTTCGGTATGGTCACCAGCAATGTTGCAGGATCTGCGTCGACCGATTTTGTGAGTTTTTGTGGGGACATCATCTCCATATGCATCTATGTATTATGCTGATCGATGCGCATCTACTTGAAGGGCAACGTTTCTTATGGTACGTACGTCTTTTTTATCCCAATTTAATGCAAATTAAATATGTGCGGAGCCCTTCCCGCTCTTCATCCGGGATTCGCCATTCCAACGGAAGCCAATGCGGGTAATCACACCATCGGGTTCACAAAGGCGGCCGCAACCCGGGAAGCCCATGAGGCCGCCTTGGTTATTGCCAAAGGCCTGGCGCACACGGGCTTCCGTGCCCTGCGAGATGATGCCTTTTTCAAGCAGGTAAGCGCGACGTCAACTGGAAAAACAGCGAGCCGAACTTGTCGTTCCAGGTCAAAGCATCATTCGAAACATGACAGAAATTCGTAGTATGTATCCATGCAGTATTATTTACATCTGGGCAGATTGGAGGGTTGATTTCGACCATGCACACGATCCGAGAGCAACGGACGCGGTTCATGCCGTCTTGACGCACGAAATCTTGTTTATTACTATCTTACTACATGCGAGGTCTGTTTAAGCGATGATAATGCATCGCTACATTTTTTATGTTCGGGAGACAAGAGCAGGAGATGCGTGGCGGCGGACTATCATGGGACCCTGGCGGGAGGTCTGAACGTTCGCTTAGGCGTCGCCGCTCAGATCGGCACGGTCCAACGACCTACATACAGAGAGAGATCTATTATGTTGCAGAAATCACGCTTATTATGGACAACCAGATATATGTACCAATCCCTATGCTCAGAGTCTCAGTGGGATGGAGGCGAACCGGGGCTCGAAGGGCCGCCAGCCGCCTTCAACTCCTGATCCTTGTGCATCTGCTCCCGCCGGGCTTTCGCCGCTCGTGTCGATGTTTGCTTCGCCTTGGGCGCTGCGGCTTCAGCGACCATTCTACGTTTCACGTCAGTACAAAAATGTGACGCGGATCACCAGCGCCGCGCCTACCTCTCGAGTTCTCGGCGTTCCTCGTCCGACTCATCAGGTACTGTCGACTTGAAGATGGCGCCGGTAATGAGGAGCCCCTACATACACGACATTGAGTACAATGCAGCGCTAAACAGAGCGGGTGTCGGGCGGGACCTTGGCTCGATTATACAGCACCAGATCCGAAGCCTCGGGGTCCTTCAGAACATTGTCGACGACCTGAAACCAAGATGAGATTGTTAGGGAGACATCCTTGACGGAAACTCACCCCTCGCAAAACCTGGACTACCTCCAGGCGAGCACCTCGCCATGATGCGAGCATGATCTAAAGAAATTGAAGCGGCAGACACTCGAAAACAGCATCGAGGAGTACCTTCCCGGTCACATCCATCTCCAAGGCCCGTAGTTCTTCCTCCCCGATCTCTCCCTTGGCTTGTTGTTTCTCCATTTCCTGTCAAAACGGTAAGGGAAAGGGCAACAGGGTGGGGATGGATACTACGCACAATCATCAGGTCTCGGACGCTCAGACTGGATATAGGATTCAATATATCAAGTTGGATTGTAGAATCGGTAACATACGCGCTTCCGATGACACCGAACACATCCTTCACAAGATCGGTCTTCTCTTTTAAACGCGAGAAGAATCCGGGGCTGCAAATTGCGTGAGTTGCGAACCACCACCAAAATTTAAGCGGTACATACATCCCCAGAAACTTCTTGGACTTCATGAAGCTTGATGCCTTCATTAGATATACGTTACCGATAGCATGTAAAAGCTGAAGCGTAGTTCTCAGGCGACCGGCTTAACAGACAAAGACACAATACGCACCTCGACTCCGAAGCTCTCCAGCTTGAGATCATCCGCCTCTCGTTTCATTTTCTATCCGCCAGACAAGTCAGCTCGACACAGAAGTGAGATACGAGCGCGCCATACAATCTCGAACGCCTGGGTCTCGGGGTCGTCCTTGTCCCCAGGATTTTTTGCCTCCACAAAAGGTCGCAGTCGCTCGATCATTTTGGTGGTCAGCATGGTCACCCGTGCCTCCATGACCTTCTGTCGTTCTCGCTCTTGCTCTCGGAGCTTCTCTTTCTGCTCCGGTGTCATCCGGTTGCGCTTCTTGTCTTTCCCTGCTATTGGTGCGTCGGCTTCCGACTGCATGGTAATGCTCGAGGGCGTCGATGCATAGCTGGGCGGCGATGGAGACACTGGGGGAGTAGTTTTACTGCCCGCCGGTGGGGGGGTAGTTTTACTACCCGCCGGTGGTGGTGTAGTCGCGCCGGAGCCAAGCGTGGTCCGAGTCTGACCGCCGATCGGGGTCGACGCCCCCTCGTTCATGGCCTTCTCCATTTCCACCTTCTCATCCTCCGACATCATGGTCGTGGCCGTGGCAGTCATGTCTTTCATGATTGAAATTTCGCCAATCTATGTGGAACGTTTTGGGAGGAAAGGCCATTGTAAGTAAATGGACGCACATAATCCACGAAACGCTCTCCACCGAAAACATTTGCAAAGAAGCCAGCAGCATCCTCCATGTTCATGCCTCCCTCCTTGTCCACCATGGATTTGCCGTTCTTGTCATACACTGCGCGGAGATTCTGCGGGCAAGTGAGAGAGCTGAGGGATGAGGAGACACAGCCGCACTTACGGAGTCGGACAGGACCTGGTATGCTTTACTAGCCGCAAGTCACTCAATTGAACAATGAGTTCTTGGAAGCGCACTGACCTTATGTCCTTGAACTATCGGCGTATTCAGCCAAGCACCCGCCAAAAATCACGGTTAGCGAACCTTCTCCTCTGCATCGGCCGACTTGTTCTTGTCTGGATGATACTAGTGGGTGTAAACTTGTGGACATAGCACGAGTAGCGATAGATTACACCTTCATCGCCTGCTTCCGGTACGCTTTCTTCAGTTCGGTGTCGTCCGCCTCTGCGGCTACACCAAGCTGTGTGGCGTTTGAGTGGAATGGAAATGGAGCTCCAAAGGACAAACCAGGTCATAATATTCCATGTCGACGGGCGCCATGGTATACGAGGTCGTGAGTCGTGAGTGGCGAAAGTTAGTAGAAAGTGGACGCGTGAAAGGCGATGCACAAGGATTTTGATCTGATCATACCATTGCCGATTCCGAGCTTCCGACAGGCTCCAAAATAAAGTATTAAACTAGAAACCACCCATCCGACTCCCAATGTCCGCTTTCTTCCACCGCGCCTCTGTTACAAGGAAAGCATCAGGTAGTTGGTTATTAGCCTGTTGCATAATCATATTGGCAAGCGCAGTTGCCGACAGATATGCATGGACCATCCCTTCCCCAGAGTAACCAGCAGAAATCCATTCCCCTGGCGGTGCGAGTCGACTCGGCAAATTTCCATCTTTCGACCCAGATTTTCTTCGTCCGGCTCGGCCACTGACTCTCGCAGGTAGTCGCCCAACCCAAGGCCGCCCATCAGCAGACACACCGAGAATGCCAGTCCACAGCTTTTTGACTCGTCCCTCTCCGGATTTCTCGGGAGAAATGCTTGATTTGCCCTCGTCCCTCCCTTCGGCGCCCCAGCCGCCAAAGTACATGCTCAAAGCCCCACCAAGGTATGCGCCAGTTCCCAAACTAAACCCGCGGTCGTCCGCAAGCCCGACCTCGTCCATGAACGCCTGCTCGGCCAACTGCCCGTGTGCGATACCGCCACCGAACATGAACTCTGCCGCAGGAAGGGGGTACCGTGATTTTCCAGGCAAGACCGAGGAAGAAGGGGGCGGCTGCTGCGTCAAGTAGTCGTATCTGCCGGCTCCATAGATAACAAATGAGCGGGTGCCCAACCAATTATTGGGAGTGTTGGTATCAGTCAAAGTGAGAACTGAATCCGCACCCGCGAGACGACTTGGTTCAAGAGGAGAATCAGCCTGTCCGAGCCCGAGACCTGGTCTCTGAGCACTCATGTGCCCTCTGATTGGAACTATCTTCCCGCGCATGGGAGGCAAGAGATGAGATGCCCACGCATTCGTTGCATGGACAACATGGCGCGCCCGTATAATTCCGTTGTTCGTCGAGACGAGGTAGGGCATTTCGTCGTTCCTCGAACTCGATAAAGAGATTCCCAGGCAAGGGGTGTGCGTGAACAAGTGAAAGCTAGGTATGGTATCGAGTCGAGAAGATAGAAATACAAGTTAAAGAATGCGAACCTCGTCGGATGCGAACGAAGCAGTCGTGAAAGTATACCGGTGACGAAACGGTAGGGATGGATCACACCAGCTGTGGTGGCGATGGCCCCGACGACTGTTCCAGAAAATTGAAGGTCCTACACGACCCGGGTGAGCCTCCGCGTACCGGAGAATGTGATATGATATACCTTGACGCATTCCTCGATCCCCACGACCCTCCAGCGTTTCAGCTGTTCAGGGAACTCATCGAGATAGTCTCCCAAGTTTTTCACCGCCGACTCAAACATCTCTTGGTCGAAAAAGACGTCGTACGTTTCGACCTCTCGGCATTGCCCGTCCAACAGCAGGTCTTCATCCTTGCTCACCTGGATAAGCTCTGCGATATGGGCGAACCTGAACCGGAGTATCGATTTGGCCATTTCGGCGCCATGTTCTTCCTTCAAGGCAGCATAGTCGTGGTAGAGCAGCGGTGTAACATGACCACCGTTTCTTTCAAACATGAGGACGGAACGCACCAGATAACGAATGCGCTGACCGTGCTGTCGCTCCAGAGCATGCATCTCTGGCCTCGAGCATGACAACCCGAGGCGCGTCTTTCACTTTGGACTCATCCCCAAGCTCATCCCGCAACAACGCCCGTGCAACCGCTGTACCCGTGATACCACTCCCGATAACCACGACGTCGGCCTCAAGAGGAAGTTGAACCGTGTCAGAAAGTTCAGAACCATGCTGGGCTATAGGCGAGGCGGGCATGGCCCAGTATGAGATTGACGGATTCGATACCGGAACTCCAGGAGATTGTTGCAAGCGGCGTTCCAAGCGTTTGGCAAGTTTTGCGTACGCCCGAAGAGAATCTAGCGCAAACCGTAGTCGGGACAGAGTGCTTCCCATTGGCGCAGTTAAGTCTCGTGAATGTCGTTGGTGTGTCGAGACTTTCTGCTCTTTATTTGAAGGTGGCGCCTGCAGCGCAAGGTTTTTAAACTCCGCTCGGCCATTGCCGTCATTGATCGAGCGCAACTGCTATTTCTTCCTCGATGTGTTTTCGGTCAAGACTGTTGAGTTGACACTGGACGCTTCAAGGACATTATCGCATCCAGACCACGCTCAAGTGCTTTCAGACGATCATCGGGAGAGCTGATTGGACGGATGGGCGGCCAACGGATGGCAAATGACTTCATGTATACAGACTGAGGACCACGGCGGCCCAGGTTATGTACTCTAACTATCACTCAATTCGTGAATAGTGATGGGACTATCTGAATCACCGAGCTCCTGATACAATTATTTCAATCCCGAGCAACTTGAAGGGTACAAACCAGCGGGCGCTCTCACCTGGAATCTGCGGGACTTGGACATCATTTCGTCTATCGTCTGGTCGCCCCCTTCTGGTTTCTCGCCAAAACTCATTGCCTGGACCATCTTCAGCATTTCGGGCGTCATTGTCGACGAGCTGAGCAACATAGGACCATTGGGTCCAGCGATGGGGATGCTAAGAACCTGCGCGGATTTGTCGGTCCCTGCAGCAGGCAGGTCCATCTCCTTGGCTATGATCGAGCAGGCGGCTCCGGGGGTACAGAATGGCTTGTGGTTCTTCCAATCCTTTGGTAGGGCGGTTTAGTTCTTGAGCGAAACTGAGATTGTTGTCACTCACAGCTCTCTCTGATTTTCGAAGCAAAGGCGGCGGAAGTATCAACTTTAATTCCGGTTTCGAGTTCGGGGACACTTACGACAACTTGAACGGCGTTAAATGGATGAGGGTACATATCGGAAGGATAAACATACTCTCTACTGCAATATGCGGGCTTGACATCAGGGTCACATTTTCCAGAGCCTGGATGAAGGTTAATGACGATCCAAAGAGGATATCGTGAAGCCTACACCGAGCGAGGGCAGCGCCCTTATTTGCTTGGATGTAGCAATTGGGAGCGGCACAGATGTACCGATTGGTGGCCTTCTCCCGCTTTGTTTCGGCTTTCGTTCGGTCGTCTTCTACTTCTTGGTGCCTCTTGTCCATCGCCATCCAAAGTTCTTTATACTGAGCGTTCAGTGGAGGGATCTTCTCGGCGTGGGGTTCAAAAACACGGTGCCCGAACCACAGCACTGCTGGGGAGGCATCTCCGCCTAAGATGATCGACTGAGTCGCATGATGGGATGCGGCAAACATGTAACGAGCAAAGATCTGGCCCTTGTGCGCGCTGGTAAACCAATCGATGAGGTGCCCGTGAGCTCGACTTTTCTGTTTAGCGCGTTGAGATTTTTCGTCGTATGAACTATTGACGTGGAACGTGAAATACTGTGAGCGAGAGACTCAGTCAGCGCTATATAAGGGATCGTGTCTAAAAAATGACTTGCCCTGATCGGATGTTGCAGTGGCACTACGATAACTTTCATGAGGTAGTACCGATGAAGAGTACGATTTGGGTTC